>QRFJ01002883.1:0-22939 GCA_006176705.1 Cocos nucifera
CCGATTTGTGTAGAGAGAATAGTAGTTCGGTGCATCCCCAGACTCGCGTCCACTCCTCAAGGCCAGCATTACTTAGGTAATGTTCACTATGATCCGCAAGATTACAGTCGGATAGTTTTTTTCAGGCTCACTATCCAGAAACCTAGTTGGTTTTTTCTTAGGGTTCATCAACCCCACAACTTAACAAGAATCAGACGATCATATGAATAAACAGAGGGCGAAAAGAAAAGTCCCAAACCAAAATCCAAATTTCAGCCCTTGCTGAAACCAAGTACACGAAAAGAGAAAAAGGAATTTTATAACTCAAAATGTCCCTTTGAATGAGCAGGAAAATTATCCTTGCAGTTCGTTGAAAGCCTCTTTGAATGTGTGGAGTTAATGCACTTGAGGATTCTTCAAAGCTTGAGAGAACAGATTGATTGGAGATTGGGTATTCGTTCAAGAATAGAGTGTGCTTTTCTTTCTCTTGTTTTTCTCTTCTTTTGAAAAATAATCTTTCTTCCTTTTATATCTCCAGCATTTTCTTTTTTTTGGTGATGATTGGAATTTAGAAAAAGCAAAATCTGACCATTGGAGAGTAGCAACTAGCTATTGGAATGAAAAAAATCCAATCTAGAATGCCCCATCAAAAAGCTGTCACCGTGTCTCGAGACCTCTTGATTTGTTTTGAGATGTCTCGCCAGGTTATGAGGCCTCTCAGGTTGATCAAGAGAGATTTCATCTTCAATCGCACAAAAAATCATCTTTCTAGAAAAAATGGCTCACCTAAGATCGAGACATCTCGGTTCTGAACGAGACGTCTCGTTGGAACCACGAGACCTCTCAGAAATCCTGTGAGATCTCTCGCTCTGAGAGCACAGAAACTAAATTTTTGTCGTCTGAGATCGAGACGTCTCGAGATTCACTCAAGACTTCTCAAAATCAAGCCAAAACTATGTTTGCTACATGCCAGTCCACTCGAGAACTCTCGAAAAAAATCCAAGACATCTTGAAGACTGCTTTAAGGCAATTTTAGGAGATTTGAATTTTATTTGATTTCCACTTTATGTCTTCCTTATTTTGGTCAAAGATTTCTCTTTCTTCTGATATTGGAATACTTAAAATAAAATATATTAGTAATCACTTGCTTTAATATTTGGTCATCATCAAAATCACTTAGGTTGTCAATAGTCTTTAAATCCTACTTTATTCTTATGACCAGATGGCCAAGGAGAATGCCTTAATCAGAAGATATACTTTTTAAAATAAAACAAGTTAGACCTAAGTCATATATCACATATACAATCAAAGACTTAACCTATACATGCCTTGCATACATCTCATGTATCATAACTTAATCAACCACGCATGCTTTCAGATTTGATATATCACATATTATATCTAAAAATTATAATTTTAAATTGATCATATCAAAATAAAATTATTCTAGACAGTTTATAGAACTATTCTACAACTAGTCTAAGCATGCATCTTTCATATCTCATATGAATAAATTAAAAAATAATTTTTTTTTAGATTTGATTATAATATTTATAATATTAAAAAAATAAAAATAAAATAGATCTAAAATTATATTTAATTAAAATAATAACATGATTATACTAGACTATATATAGAACTATTCTATTCCTAGTCTAGTCATGCATCTCATACATTATAGATCTAAATCATATAATTTTTAATTTTTTAATTTTAGATCTAATCACATCTGATATGATATCTAAAATTTTTTAATATCAGATCATAAATAAAAGTTAAATCAGATCTAAAATAGATCTGAAGAACTACTAATGCAGCTCTGATACTATTTAAAGAAAAATCTGATTTTCTGCCGCAGGATCATCCAGATCTGATCAAATATGAGGTAGATTTTTTTACAAAAATTTCTATGATCCAATCAAATCTAATAGTTCTCAAATCTGATCGAGATGATCTAATATTAAAAACTAAAAGTAAAATTAAATTAGATTTAATTTAAGTACCTAATTGGATAATTTGATTATCCTGCAATGATCCTGATCATTCCTGAGGTTCTAGAATGAGCAATGCACGCACCTGGCCTCTACCAGTATTCACTTGAGCAAGATCTAGATGTCTTTTTCTTGTGAATCTTTTTTCAAAAGATTAGATCTAAATCTAATCTGTAGATCCTTCAAAAAGATTTTGAATGCTGCATGCTCATCTCACGAACACCATCGTATAGATGCTAAATCCTGTGCCAAAAATCTTGGACCTCCTTCTCTGATTGTGCCCAAACTTTTTAGCCATATAGAATAGAGGGAGAGAGAGGATAGAGGGGGCATGGGATATGAAGGAATGGCAGCAACTTGGGTGTGGAAATTTTTTCATGCGATACAAGCTCTTTGACGTGAGAAAGGATTTTAAACCCAACGCCACATAGAGTTCCTCATTGACCAAATAACTTATTATTTGATCAAAGGGACATCTAGAAATATTCTCCATGTCAAAACACCAGATCCTATCTAGTTTTCTCACCAAAAAGGAATCAAAAAGGGGGCGACATGAGTAGATAAGGAAGAGTCCATTGCACCTAGGACTCTTCTCTCAAGAGTTTAATCCAAATCAAACTCTATCAAAATTATCATAAATCATGAAATTTAGCACACCCATAATATGACTCAACCCCTATCACATATCTAAAAATCAAAGCAAAATGATTTCCATAGAATTTTGTAGAAGCATCTGATCAGGTGACCCTTAATTCTCTTAATTAGGTTAACTATTGACCCTAATCCAATTATACTAGTAATGAATTTAATTTTTATAATTAATCTAATCTAGACTAATTCTAGTTAGATGAAAATAAATTCATTCAAGATATAAAAATGAGTCAAATTAAATTTGACTTAGTTGCGATGAATTAGAAAGATTATAGAAGAAAAAAGCTAGGCTCAATCATGTGCTAGCACGATTACCTTGAACCTGATTGGATATAATCCAAATTAATTGAACTGGGTTAGCTCAATTGATAACATCTAGACCCAAACCCTTATTTGTGTGATCTAGTTAGGTTCAGATCTATATAGTAATGAGACATATTACAATCTCTATCATCGATATCATTGAAACATCTTTCGATGGATCAAAACTTTTCTGATTCATACAATTAGAATGATCGATCATCAAAAATATTCTAATTGCTTCCAAAATTCATTAGTGATACCTAATAGTATATGGTGGTAACCCATCAAAACTAAAAGAAAACTTCTCGATGCAACTACCTGTGTGATTTGGTTCCTCTATCTTGAGCCCCGATAGAATTAGGGTTAAGGTGAACTCGTCAAACCCAACATCCATCTTATGAATTAATCATTCGATTCAAGTCCAAGATAAAACCCTAATAGAAACTCTTTCTATTATCTTCACTTTGCCATGGCCATGGGTTTAAGGACTAAATCTCATGATTATCATAGTGCTATTCATCTTCTATCGAGGTAGATAGATCTTCTATTGGTGCAATCCAATTTCTACAATGAACATGCTATAGCCAACATACACCTCAGAATTTCGAATGGCTAGAAGATCAAGTTATGGTGTAGTCAAACTATAATACCCTTAAGATAAACTATTGATGCACCTCAGATCAAAGAATCAGACACACCACTGCAGCATCGAGCCAGTCATCAATGAGAAGATAGACTTTCTTATGACTGCTCGAGATGATCATGCTCAATGCCCTCATTCTCTAACAAGTATCTATACTCTTGCGTCGATGTCTTCACATCGTAGATTTAAGACTCATCTATCCTAAAGAAGAGATCATATACCAATCTTTCGGATCGATCATCATCCTTGTGATGATCCTACGGTCGGAAGCAGTTTATTAGTTAATTATGAAAATTTATGTATTAAATTTTCAACTCTTGAAAATTTGAATTGTCATTACCATTAACTTAAAAGATGTATCACAGATACTTTAAATACACACTATGATAAAAAATAATTCTTTTATTAATTTATAGTCAAAATTATATAATTGCCCTTAGAAGTGTATTACAACTGTTTAGCCAATCTGGCTTCTATGGCACACATCTAACATCTAATTCATGAAGCTCACCATGTTCAAAATGTTACTCCACTTCTTAATTAAGTCAGACCCATCATTTGCATGAATTGGATTTCTGATTGGGTCCCTCATCGTATCCAAAATATTAAGTCCAACCCATCCTCCAATCCATAGCATCCAATGCTCAATAGATATTGTTGCATCTACCCAGTGTAACTGAACAACTATTACCAGTTGAGAACAATCAACCCCAGGAAGGACCTGTACATCTACAATGGTAGAAGACCCATAACTTAATATTTTCTTAGAGAAATTTGATTTAGGTCTCTTAGACACGACTTGAGTTAGTCATAACAATTATGACTAACCTAGTGGCATGGGTTAGCTCGAACCGTAAGCCACCTCAAACCAGAACTGGGTCAACCAATCGGCCAGGTAACTGAGATCAGTGGAAGGAATATGCCATTAACTCATCATGAATATATTCAGGTTGAGTAGCTTCTAATTAAAGACCATTGATTATATCTACCAAACTTATCTTAGACACCGATTTGTCTGACCAGAACTGATCAGATTAGTCTACAATCTAGGATCAAACCGTAGAGCCAAATTAGATCTTAACTTGATCGACCACATGTGACTATGAGTCAACCTTGATCCAGACGTAATCCTATTGGATTGGTCAAATCTAAGCACTCTTGATCCTACCTAATCAACTGTTGATTTAGTTTGATCAACCACTAGACCTAATTAAGCTACCCACACCTGAACCCATGTTTTATAAAGGTGTCTTAGATCTAAAAATTCATAATTTTTAGGTCTAATTGATTTTAGAAATTTAATTCTTAATTAAGTTCAGAGTTCAATAACAAAACATGCATCAAAGATCCTAGGATTTTAGATATAGGATTTTGCAGAAAAGTAAGTTTTCAATTTCTGATTAAGGACAAACGCGCAACACCCTTACACACTATAAAAGCACCCCATCGAATGAGAAGAGAAAGCCTTTAAACTCTTCTTACTCTTATAACCAGACAGCTAAGGAAAATTCCTTAATTAGAAATATAAACTACATTATAAAATAGTTTAATCTAATACATATATCTCATATATGATTAAAGATCTAAACTATGCATGCTTTGTATGCATCTCATGTATCAATTTAACATTTAAATTTATGTTTCAGATCTGATTATATTTGATGTAATATCTAAAAATAAAATTTTAAATGATCTCATCATAAAATTTTTTTTAATCTAGACTACTCATAGCATTGATCTATGGAACTAGTCTGGACATGCATTGCATATGTCGTACATATAAAATTTTAAATGCATCTCATGCTTTTAAATCTAATTATATTATATATAATAATTAAAATTTAATTAATCAAATCATATAATCTTCTAAAAATTAAATGAACATTTCATAAAAAAATTTCTGATCTAGACTATGATATAAAACTATAGATCTAGTCTAGACATGTATTGCCTATATCATATATATCAAAATATTAAATTAGATCTTATGTTTCAGATCTGATTACATCTAATATAATATCTAAAACTTAAATGATCAAATCATAAAAATTAAATTAGATCTAATCTAAAATATATTTGAATAACTATCATGATATAGAACTACAGATCTAGACTATAACATGTATTATATATATCAAATATATATATTAATTTAAAATAAGTAATTTTAATTTTAGATCTGATTACATCTCATGCAATATCTAAAAATCAAATAATTAGATCACAAAATAAAATTTTAGAATCTAATCTAATTATGATCTGGAATTGCAAATCTGGCTCTGATACCAGTTGAAGAAAAAACTAGATTTTCCTGCCATAGGATCCATCTGATCGGATCAAATTTATAGTAGAATATTTTAATTTTTTTCTACGATATGATTAAATCTAAGAATTTTTAGATCTGATTAGATTGATCTAAACTTAGAATCAAAATAAATTAAAAATAGTAATATCTGATATCGCCTGATCGGGTGAACCGTTCACCCTGCAGCGATGATCTATTATTGCCAAGGTTTTGACTTTAGCCACTCACATGCCCGACCTCTACTAAAGTCCACTTGATTTAGATTTGAATGCTGTCTCCTACTAGATCTGATCTCCAAAGATTAGTTTTGAAGTCATTCCATAGAGCCTTCGAACTGATATTCGAGGGTAGCACCTTCGTCTCTCGATCTGGAAACTAGTCGCAGAGCTTTTGCAGGATCAGGGACCAACCTTTGATCTCTGATTTTCACCCAACCCCTTGGATGTGGAGAAGAGAAAGAGATCTAAAATATGAGGCATGGAGATGGTGGGAGAGGCAGGGTTTCACCATAGAGAAATTATCATACGCAAACAGTTTGCGTAGGATCTTATTTATAGACCTACTATAGAGTTTCTTTGCATATAACTTTGAACAGGTCATGGACAACATGCAGAAGGACTCTCCATCTAATCTCCATGCCCATAACACTTTTTCTCAAATTTTTATTACGCAAAATACTAAGAAAAATGGTGTGGAGATGGGAGGATAAGAATGTTTTAGGCGCAAGCAATTATCTCCCTAGGATTTGAATCAAATTCAAATCCTTTGATCCATTCAAATTCGATTTGATTGGGACTCCTCTCTTATCCATATGGGGTGCATGGCCGAAAGGGGGGACATGCACCCCCTATTCATGAAAATACCTGGGGTGCGCACCCTTAGAAAATCTCCAGGGGGCGCATGCCCCCTCTTCCTTCTTTCCTGCATACGGGTCAACTCTTGGCCATTGTCCTGCTCCCATCATATAGGATTTAAGGCACATCCTTTTCAAGTCCCAATCAAGTTAGGACAATCCTTGATCAGACCACGACTAGGTCCAATCAGATCAAGATAAATCCATATAGAGTTCTTGAGAGAGGCTTGTCCAAATTTTATCTCATGATTTTAGGATAAGCACTAATTTGGTTAAAACAATCCTTGTCCTGTTTCCATCTTATGAAATTTAGAACAAGCCTTGATCAAACTAGGATAAGGTCAAGTTAGATCAAGAAAAATCCCTATAGAGTTCCTAGGAAAGGCTTGTCCAAATTTCATCTCATGATTTTAAGACAAGCTCTGATCTCATCGGGACAAGCCTTATTTTGACTAGGACAAGCTCTAGTCAAATCAAGACAAATCCATACAAGGCTTCTAGATGAGCCAAATTTAATTTGGCTTAGTTGAGACAAACCAGAAAGATCATAGAAGGAGAATGTTAGGCTCAATCATGTGCTTGCATGATTTTTTGAAACCTAATTGGATCTAATCCAAATCAGTCAAACTTGGTTAGCCTAATTGATGACATTCAGATCCAAACCCTTAATTGTGTGATCCAGTTAGGTTCAATTCTGTATGATAATGATGAAGAAACTAGATCTAGAATTTAAGAACTAGATCTTTAAACTTTTTCAAGATCAAGTAATGAAAGATTGGAATAAATCAAAATTTATTCATAAATACTAGAGAACTCCTAGATCTAAGATCCTATTACATGATTATAGCATGAGATTAAATCAAAAATTAAAAATATTAGAAGTAAAAGACATGTTGATCACATCAACATGGATCTATACTAGATCTATTATAGATATATAACATAGGATCAGATTCGCATTACCTATGCAAGTTAGACGTTCTAACTTGTTGACCCAGGCTGAAGGATGAAGCTTCAAGCCGCACACACGTACAACCTCTAAGAGATGCCAATATGAGCCTATGAACCTCGATCAAAAGTCTGATGCATGTGAGGATTGGTGGTGCTCCCAAATCTTAGGAGGCTATGGAAGGAGTCAGGGTGTTGACTCCAAAAGACTAGGATAGGACTGGTCTTAGGGCTAGGACAGGAGTTGTCCTAGGGTGGAGGCAATGTTTAGCCCTCCACAGGCTTGAGGTCTAGATGTTGAGGACCTTAAGGGGCTTGGTTGGGGCTTCGGAGACCTAGGACATAAGGTGGAGCAAAAAATCAAAGTCAAGGCATGAAGACTATAGAGAAGGATATTTTTTGTAGGTTAGTCGGCTCAATCAGAAACTGGATTGGCTAAATCTCAGTGCATAGGACAAATAGAGAGGAGCACGTTTGAGACTTTAGGCTGGCATGCGACTGGGTCGGCTTAGTCTGAAGGCTAGCTGGCTCAGTATTGAGACTGAGTCGGCTCAGTGCGCAGGTAAAGCTATGCGAGGGTCTATTTGGTGCTAGGATAGGGACTTAACTTAGGAATCTTAAGGCTTAGTTTGAGAGGTCTTAAGGGGGCTAACTCATGTATGGATTGAGTATAAATCTAGGGGATGAGAGCATGAGAGACATGGGTATACATGGACTTGGTGATTGCTTTTATGTATTGGGTTAGCCCAAAAAATTTTTGGTTGGGCCTAATGGTTATGTATAAATACATAGGTTGTATTAGGGTTGTAATCAATACAGATGTTTTCTTCCTCAATCTCTCTTCTCTCTAGTGTTGTTGCCCTAGGTTTTTGAAGAAGCTCTAGAGAAAGGGGGCACCTTCCTCAAGCCCAAGGAGGGAGGCATCCTAGCATAGATCTAGGTGATGATCTATGATATGCTGCCTTAGAGAACATCAAAAATCTCTCCAGGTCTATGCTAAAGATCAGGGGTTTTTGCAACATGGTATTGGATCTTGGTGATGCCAGGATGATGCACCAACAATTGATATTAGAGCAGTACCATGGTTTCTTACAATTAGTATTAGAGCGGTACCATGGTTCTTTATAATTGATATCAAAGTCTGATGGTACGTGGAAGAGAAGGAGAAGTCATACAGGATAAAATTAGGAATCTGTATGAGTATTCCATGGTATGTCTTAGATCTATTTTTGTTATTGCTGTGGTTTGGCCAACCGAGAGTAGTGGGTTGAAGGTGGAGGCTGAGAGGATTAATGAAAAAAATTTTTCTTGGGATGGAAGTTTTGGGTGCATGATTTGTTGGTCGATCTTGGTGGAAAGGTTGAGGTGTATGACGGTTGACAGGTAGGAAGCGCTGGAGTGCTGTAGTAGCGTTTCCTTGGAGATGCAAGGGTTGAGAGAGGCTCGGTGGTGTAGCAGCCGAGGAAGTTATCTTAGTAGAAAGCATCAAGGTTCTCTATGAAGATGGGTAGTGTTGGGCTATTTGATGGATGAAGAGAGATTTTCTAAGGGATAATGATCGAAGGAAGGCTAAAGAAGTGACTATACATCCTTCGGTTGTAGAAAGATGGAAAAGTAGTCAAAGATGTATTCAGTGGTTTAACTAGACATTGATTTGCGGAGCCTTGGGGCTGATGGAGATGGATGATCCATGGAGGTCTAGAAGGCTAGGACTGGGAGGCTGTAGAGCGGCATAGAGACTAGGTAGGGAGCACTGGAGTGCTGCAGTTGTGCTATGCTGAAGGCACAGGGATTGAGAGAGGCTTGATGATGCAGTAGTTGAGGAAGGTGTATCAGTAGAAAGTGTCAGGGGCATCTTAGGGAGATCAGGAGTAGATCTTAGGGAGAGCTAGGAGGTGTCTAGGAGCATCAGAGGCATCTAGCAGCTAGAAGTATCTTGGATCAGATTTCTTCTGTAGAAAAATCAGGAAGAGTCATGATTCAGGTGGAGGATGATTTGTGTGCAGCAAGAAAGGGCCTAGATACTTATGAGGAGGCAGTGTCGAGATGAGGCAGGGAGCACTGGAGTGCTGTAGTAGTATTTCCTTGGAGGCACGAGATTGAGAGAAGCTCGACGGTATAGCAGTCAAGGGAGGTATCTTAGTGGAGAGTGTCGGGAGGCATCTCAGAAAGATCAGAAGCAGGTCTCAAGGAGAGCAAGGGAGTCTCGAGAGCCTCAGGATGATATAGGTGGGTCTGAGCCCAGGACAAGATTTGAGCTGCAATTCCTCCAGGCACAACTAAAGTGATGGCTAATATAGGGGCAAAAGAGGAGAAGGCTAGGGTGGAATTTCCTAGGGTTTAGTCGTTGGATTTAGAAGAGTTGGATGAGCTCTTGTGTTTTAGTGGTGCCTACGGGTTGTAGAGGTATCTGACACAGCTTCGAAGAGGGCCGTGGAGTGCAGAGGGTTCAAAGGGGCAGCGATGGTGTTCGAGGTATAGCAGCAGGCCCAGCAATGCAGCATTGGGTGGTTGGCCTTGAGGGACACAGTGATAGAGTCAGATTCTTCTGCAGCATCAAATGGACTTCGGGTATAGGTGGAGCCCATAGTGGTGGCTTCATAGGTGGAGAGAAAATTTGACATGGGTTCAGAGTGGAGGGGTGAAGGATGATTGACATCCTAGCACCAGTGTCAGTGATGCATAGTTTTAGGTGGAGCGGCATGTGCAGGTGGATAGGCATAACTCTAAGGAGATCATATCAGGTGGTATAGCATGTGCTAGTATAGGGATGCTATGGTTCTCCAAAAAAGTCTAGAGAAAGTGATGCTGCTGCTAAGTAGAAGGGATCCTACAATTTCAGGATGATGCAAAGAGCAAGATAAGATCTTGAGCAGTGGAGGCAGTCATCCCAAAGGTCTCAAGGGTGCATAATAGCTAAAAAGGATTTTGTTGGAATATCAACTAATCTGATACCACTTATTGAGGATTTAGTACCAAATTATTATAGCAGAAAGAAGAAAGAAATAAAATAAGAAAATAATTAAGTACGTGGATCAACCTAAAGGCTCGCCTCCATGGGGTATGCAAAGCTTCACTATGAAAGAGAAAAATAGTTACAAGAGGAGAACACCCACTCTCAACTCATCGTACATAAATCTCTCTCAACTAGAAGCTATCCTCATAAAAGCTCTCTAAGAATCCCAAGGAGACCCTCAGAAGCTACAAGATGCTCTGCCCTCATAGCCTTCTTGTCGGATGCTATGCACTTATTACTTCTTTCTCTCGCGGGTTGCACATACTCGGTGCTCTACCAAGCTTCTCTTAGTGGCTATCTGAGCCTCTCTACGTGCCTCTCATGCCACGCGCACCATCTTTCTGCTCCACAGTACCTTAGCCCTTTAAATAGGATGAGAATTCTCTCAGCAGTTTATAGGAGTCTTAATAGGGCTCGTTCTCCTAATATGAGTCGAACATGTTCTTGATGGAGTCTTGGAATAATTTTTGACCTTCAGATCTTGATCGTAACCCTTCATGGCCACTGGATCTTGTGGTCCATGCATAATTCCCATAGACCCCTTGGATTAATCACAATCCAAGTCCAAATAGAAAATCTCATCCTATTCTATTCGCCTTCATCAAGTCAGCTTGGTCAGGGGTCGAGCTGGCTCGACTACGTCTCGTCCGGACTCCTGCTGTCTGTTTACTTAAGAGAGCCAGTTCGGCTATGATTCGAGTTAGCTTGATCGAGTTGGCTCGATCTCAGCCTAAGCCGACTCGACCCTATATTCGAGCCAGCTCGACTGCCTGCTGATACTGATTCTTCTCTACTATGGATCGAATTTGAGGCATCAAATTCTAACAATCTCCATCTTGACTCGATATTCGGTCTCCACCTGACTTTGTGAGCTTGTGATCCATCTCGCCCCCATGCCCTGGGACACGCCTACTGATCATAGATGGGCAAACATGGGAGTCAAGCTAGGCCGCTCGATCCCGCCTCCATCATGGGTTGTGTCCACTTTGACCAAAGACCTGCTCAGGGAATTCTCCTGCGGTAATAGGAACTTTACTCTACGACATCGCCTCTCATCCTATTGAGTCTCCCATTTCGTGCCCGATCCTCTAGCTCCTGAAGCTCCACCTCGCACTGGGCTTCTTGCTAGATAGTAATGTCCTCTTATCTTCTTCTTTTCCTCCAATATCATTATATCACTGTGTATGACCTTCAGGATTCCATCACCAGCTATCCACCTGTAGCTGTTTGAATCCAGTCTGCTCAATGAGATAAAATTCTGCCTGAAATTGGGTATGTATTGGACCTCTCCCAATCTCCTCACTACACCATCATGTATCTTCCAACTGACCATCCCAATACCTTTGATTGCATAGGTCGATCCATCTGGTAGATAAACAGTACCATCACTGCTCTCCATGGAGTCAAACTGCTCCTTTCTGCAATAAACATGATATGTGCATGCAGAATCTAAAATCCACCATTGGAAAGAACTAGATACCTCATCAAATATCTTCAGGACATCATCCTCTGACTCACTACTGACCGTCGTTGTAGTAGCCCTCATTCGATCCTTAAGTTATGGGCAATCTTTGACTCGATGTCCCAACTCGTTGCACCTGTAGCGTCTGATCTTACTAGGATCCCTCATCTTAGACCTGGATCATCCTCCTCGTGATCCTTTACCGCTTCATCTACTGCCTCCTGCTCCTCTAAAAGCCACCAAAGTTGAGCTGCCATCATCTAAGCTTGAAGTAGGGTTCTCTCTCTTGAGAACCTCATTCTAAAGTATCACTGTAGTGACCTCGTCCATCTTGATTGTGCTTTTTCTCATTTGAAGAGCAGTCACCAAGGACTCCGAAGTAGGGAGCGATGATAGCAAGATCAATGTCCGAGTCTTCTCCTTAACTTTTTTGCCAATGCTGAGGAGGTCGGTGAGGTTCTTCTAAAAGTTGAATAGATACTTCCGTACGCTCTAGCCTTCATCCATCCACAGCTGGTAGAACTGAAGAAACCAGATCTAGGGTTTCAGGACTAGATCTTGAAATTTTTTCAAGATCAAACAGTGGAAGACTAAAATTAATCAAAATTAATTTTAAATATTAAAAAATATCTTAGATCTAAGATCTATTATATGATCATGGCATATTATTAAATCAAAAATTAAAATTTAAAGAAATAACTAAAATATGTTGATCACATCAACATATATATACACTTCATCTAATGCAGGTATGAAAATAATAGATTAGATCTATTACCTATGCAAGTTAGATGTTCTAACTTATTGATCCAGGCTTGAGGATAAAGTTGCAAGCTGCACACATGTCTGATCTCTAGGAGTCATCCACATGAGCTCACGATCACGATTAGAAGTCTAGATGCTGAAAATCAACACAGTATGCTAGTACTATGCTGATCCTTCTTTGATGGTTGATCTGGAACCACCTTCTTTAAATATTGGACTCTCCAATTTTAAGAAGGAAGGGGAAAAGATTTTGAACTTGTGACACCTCTCAAAAATCTCTAAAGAAGGAGGAAGAGATAAAAAAAAATCTTAGAAGAAGAACCCTTCTTCTTCTTCTTGGTTTCTCTCACCTAAACATCTAGATTGGTGTCTATGAAATCCCCATGCCCTAATATTCTTTCTCCCTGATTTTTACATGCCCCAAATCTCTCTTAATGACTGGAATCCACAAAAAAATCAGTCTAAAATTTATTTTAAATATTGAGATATGGAAGAGTCTTGTCTAGGTCAAATACCTAGACAAGGCAGGTCCAAAATAGGCAACTAGTTGGGACACCCAACACTTGGGCGCCCCCTCCTTACTTTATGCTGTGGACCACCAGGAATAAGAACACAAAATTCTCCTCTTTCCCATGAAAAAATGAAAGAAAAATTGGGGATGTGGACAGCACAAAGGAAGGAGGAGTTTTAGGTGCTTAAAATTCTATCTCATAGAATTTAAATCAAAACCAACTCCTAGTTTGACTTGGTCCATAACCAAATGCCATCTAAGGAATAAGGGAAGGCTATGGACATGCATGAGGGCCTAGAAAAAAGTTTTTCCATGTTTAAAAATAAAGAGAAGGGCTGTGGGGGGCGTGAGGGGTCAAGGGTGCAAGGAATAGGAAGTCCTAGTCATACTAGGATTCCTATTTTGACTTGGTCCAAGATGGTTTTTCAAACCAAATCAAATCAAAACTAATTCAACCCAATTAAATTAGAACCTAAACTAATTAAAGACTTAATTAAATTATATTAAATCAGATTTAATTCTAATTTAATTTTTAATCAAATTAGAAAATTAGGCTGATTCAAGTTCTAGTTGAACTAGGACTAGTTCTTCCTTATACTTGGCTTATCCAATAAATCAATTTGACTTTATCTAATCAAGTCCAAATTAAATCTAATTAAATTATATTTAATTAGAGTTAATCTTAGTCCTCTAGATTAAGTAAATTAAGCTAATTAGCAATCTAATTGCTAATCGATCCTCCTATAATACTTGTACTAGATTAAACATCAATCATATTGATTGTTTAACCCTAGAATGATTCTTAATCATTGATCAACCATCCGATTAAATCATAAGCTCTAATGTATGTGACCTCATAGGTCTGAACCTAAGCTAGTAGCATAGAAATAAATTTCTATACCAATCGAAGTAACCATCTAGCAATAGTACCTGATGATCAGATAGGTTGAATGTGTAGAACAACATCCTTAGAACCCATGTAGATATAGTTTTCATATAATTCATTCCCCTGACAAAAATGCTCGTAGGACATCTCAAAGTTTAACTATCAACTTTGATCAGGTTGTCCACATTGTATTTCAAAATATCAAATCCATTTGATGGATTATCCTGGCAAAGGTTTTGCTATATTGAAATACAATGATACATTCTTCTCCAACTCTTAGAGTGGTCAATTCTATCTTGATCATACTTTGAATTTGCAAGTACTTGACTATGCCTAGAAGCCTTTCGTTATTGAATTAAAAATTTAGTTAGTCTGGTACTAAAGCACAGTGAGTTGCTTGCAAGTTACCGAGGTTATCTCAGATCTAAGGGACACTTATATCTATATCCCATCAGAGATATTCTCGATAGTAGAATGCTCTAGAGTTGGTCACGTTCAATGATGATGTATCCATTCATCTCACCTGTATGCCATACCAGTGTCTCCACACTCCTTGGTTAAGAGGACAACTAACCTATATGGCATACAACAACCTATGATCGATAGACGTTGTCATCCTAATTAATAGTATATCATTTGATCATGAGCAGATTTAAGGACTAATTGATAAATTTTCTCTTTATCAAAGCTAAATAGTCCTAAGAACTTCATCACAATAATGGAGTTTGTTATAAGATGAATACTTTATGATGAAAAATATCAAAAATATATTTTATTTATTAATAAATTAATTACAAATATAATGTAGCACAACCATCAACAGACTGATGATTGACTTTGGGATACATTTTCCAACAACTCCCACTTGTTCTAAAACCACTTGACATAGTATCTAATATCCATCTTCGACTTATGGTTGTCGAACTTCTTTATCGCCAGGGCTTTAATGAAGGGATCGGTCAGGTTCTCTTTTTTATCAATTTTTTGAAGATCGACGTCACCTCGATCCACGATCTCTCAAACTAAGTGGAAGTGGTGCAGGATGTGCTTCATCCACTGGTGTGTCTTTGATTTCTTCTCCTAGGCTATGGCACCAGTGCTATCATAGTAGAGCAGGATTGGACTATCTAGGAAGGATGCCACTCCAAGCTTGATGATAAACTTTCTCAGCCACATGGCTTCCTTCACTGTATCTGATGCTATGATGTATTCTACTTTGCAAATAGAGTCTGCCATAGTATGCTGCTTGGAACTCTTCTAGCAGATGGCTCCATTATTTAGAGTAAAGATATATTTCAACATGCTTCAGCTATCATCATAGTCAGATAGAAAGCTGGAATCTGTAAACTCCATAAGTTTTAGATCTGATTCGCCATAAACCAACCATTGATCCTTAGTATTTCTCAAATACTTAAGGATAGTTTTAACCATTTTCTAGTAGTTTTCTCTAGAGTCAGATTAATATCTACTCACTACTCCTAGTGAGTATACCATATCCGGTCTCGTACATGTCATGGCGTACATGATAGATCCTACTGTCGAAGCATATGGAACTCTACTCATATGCTCTCCCTCTTTAGGAGTTGTCGAACAATCCTATTGGAAATTATGTCCTAAAGCCAATCATCAATCTATTGATGGTTGAGATATTGTAATTAATTTATTAATTAATTAAAAATATTTTGGTATTTTTTCTCATCATAAGTTTACATGTTCTAATAAACTCCATTGTTGTGATGAAGTCCTTAGGACTATTTAGTTTTGATAAAGAGAGAATTTATCGATTAGTCCTTAAATTTGTTCACGATCAAATGATATGCTGTTAATTAGGACGACAGCATCTATCGAGCATAGATCGCTATATGCCATATAGATTGGTTATCCTCTTAACCAAGATGTGTGAAGATACTGGTATGGCATACAGATGAGATATATGGGTACATCATCATTGAATGTGACCAACTTTAGAGCATTCTACTATCGAGAATGTCTCCGACGGGATATAGGTATAAGTATCTCTTAGATCTAAGATCACCTCAGTGACTTGCAAGCAACTCATTATGCTTTGGTACCGGACTAATTGAATTTCTAATTCAGTAACAGAAGGCTTTTAGGCATAGTTAAGTACTTACGAAGTTGGAGTATGATGAAGATGGAATTGACCACTCTAAAAGTTGGAGAAGAATGTATCACTGTATTTTAATATAGCAAAATCTTGACGAGAATAATCCATCAGATGGATTTGATATTTTAAAATATAATGTGGATAACCTAATCAGAGTTGATAGTTAAACTCTGATGTGTCCTACGAGCATTATGGTCAAGGAGATTAATTATATGAAAACTATATTCACATGGATTCTAAGGATGGTTTTCTACACTTTCGACCTATCCGACCGTTGGATATCATTGCTAGATGGTCACTTCGATTGGTACAAAAATTTATTTTTATGCTACCGACTTAGGTTCAAACCTATGAGATCACACACACTAGAGCTTACAATCTAATTAGATGGTTGATCAACAATTAAGAATCATTCTAGGGTTAAACAATCAATACGATTGGTGTTTAACCTAGTGCAAGTATTGTAGGAGGATCGATTAGCAATTAGATTGCTAATTGACTTAATTTGATTGAGCCAATAGGCTGAGATTAAGTTTAATTAAACATGATTTAATTAGATTTAGTTTGAACTTGATTGGATCAAGTTCAATTGATTTATTGGATAAGCCAAGTGCAAGGAAGAACTAGTCCCAATCTAACTAGGATTCGGATTAACCCAATTTTCTAATTTGATTAAAAAATAAATCAAAATTAAATTAAATTAAATTAAATTAAATTAAATTATTAAATTAGTTAGGGTATTATTTAATTGGGTTGGTTTAATCTTGATTTTATTTGGTTAAAAGATCTTATTTGACCAAGTCAAAATAGGAGTCTTAGTATGACTAGGACTCCCTATCTCCTTGCGCCACCTTGATCCCAACACCCTCCATACCTAGGTATTTTTCATGGAAAATCCCTTTCTTCTTGATTTCCACACCCCCTCTCTCCCTCCAAGTCATATTTGGAAGTTAGGTGGAAGACCAAGTCAAAGGAAGAATTGGTTTTGCTTAGGATTCTATGAGATAGAATCCTTATTGACCAAAACATCTTTCCTTGAGTACCGCCCCCTCTTTTAATTAATTCTTTTCTTATTTAATGAAAATAATCTCCTTTTTTGTGCACCCTTTCTTGCTGGTTCATGAGGCACCCAAGAGTTGGGCGTCCAACAACTTTTCATGTTTGGATATTCCTAGTCTAGGAATTTGATTTAACTTGGACTCTTCTTTTTTTTAATTTATTGGATGAATTTTATTCTAATTTTTTTATGAAATATAGAGATTTAGGAGAGGTTTGGGGTGTGAAAAAATTATAGGAAGAGGGTTCTTGGGCATGGGGGTTCCATTGGTACCAAACTAGGTGTCTAGGTTAGAAAAAAGAGAAGAAGAAGAGGGTCCTCTTCTAGGGCTGTTTTATTTTCAATCTCTCCTCTTTAATTTTAAGTTTTTTTTGAGAGAGTCTCAGATTAGTAAACTCTCATCTTCCTTTTCATATTTTGAAGAGTCTAAATTTTGAAGAAGAGAGCATCGGATCGACCATCGAAGAAGGATCAACACAGTACTAGCATGCTGTGCTGATTTTCTGCATTGGATTTTAGATCAGAGATCGTAGGCTCATGTGGATGACTCCTAGAGGCCAGACACGTGTGCAGCTCATGACTTCATCCTCAAGCTCAGATCAGTAAGTTAAAATATCTAAACTTGCTCAAGTAATAGATCTGATCTATAAACTTCATACCTAAATTTGATGTAGTGTAGATCTAGGTTGATTTGATCAATCTTTTTCTTTCTTATTTGATTTTAATTTTTGATTTAATATCATACCTTAATCATATAATAAATTTAAAATCTAGATATTTATATAATTATTTAAATAAATTTTATATTTATTTAAGTCTTTCGCTGTAAGATCTTGAAAAAGTTTCAAGATCTACCTATGAAACCCTAGATCTAGTTCCTTCAATTGGTATTAGAGCCAAATTTTTATTACATAATTTTTATACATGTCTAGATTATTTCTTAGATTAAATATAATTTATAATTTAATTATTAAATTTAGAATTGAAAAAAAAAATTAGATTGCATGGACTGTCATAAGGTCATCCTATTGTAAGGTTTACCCCTTATCGTGAATAGGTTGTTCTAGTACGAGCTGATCTGAAATATTGATCATAAAATTTTAGATTAAATCTAAGAGATTTTATGATTTAATTAAAAATATTTTAATCTAATTTTAATCATCATAAATATATTAGATTTGATCTAGGAAGATTTATGATTGATTATTATTGAAACTGTTTCAATTATATGAACCTGTTTAGATTATATCTAAAATAGTTTTATGTTTATTTTACTTGAATATTGATTATGAATCAAACATGCAACTTGATTGATAGAACCATGTTGTAAAAATATTTTACAAACATAAAAATTATTTTCGAAAAGTCGAACCCTAACCGTCAGCCCAAAACTTAATTAAAAATTAAGAAGTTGATTGATTAGGATCTAGGATTGTGAATTGAAGATCCTAAAACACAAATCATAACACATTGGGTTAAATGGGTTAGTAGAAATTAGGTCCATTAATTGGGTTAGACCTAGGGTTAGATTAAAGAATGGACTTAATTAGAGAATTGACTAAATTTAATAAATTATTATCTTAGATTAGGTCAAGGATTCTCTAGATCAATTGCAATAGTTGTAGTTGGTCAAGTTCATGTCTTTAACAAGACCCAAGATGGACTTAATTCTTGGCTACGCGGTCTAGCACGAACTGTTAGGTTGATCTAATTAAAACTAATTAAACAAGTTGGTGTCTAAGGTAAACCAGATCGATGGTTTTTAATTGGTAGCTCGCTTACCTAGCCATTTTTGATGGTGTCTAAGGCAAGCCTGGTAGACCCTTCCACTAATCAAACTTACCTAACCTCTTGGTGAGATTATGTTTTGATCGGATTGCTTGACTATTCGAGCTAACCCATGTCAGCTAGGTAAATCAATTTAACTGATTTAGGTGCTTCTAGACCAGCCTATTAATGGTCTCCCTTAAGCTAACTTGGTGAAGTTAGTGGAAGGATCATGATAAGCTGGTTAATCTGACCTACTCACTTCTATAAATAAATCCTCTAAAATTATTAGATTTCTAAAAATGAAATAGTTATATGATAACTAGATTATAGCTTCCCACTAAAGTGGATGATAATGGATCCATCAGTTGGATAATCAATGGAGGCCCAAAGGCCTGGTGCTTATCGGTTGATGGAATTATCATTCATTATATAATCTCTTGGATACATCTTTCTAAATGATGGTCAGGTGGGCTAACCAAAGTTGGGCCTGATCATTCATTGGTTGGATGGGCCAAGTATGGTCATGTTAATGGTTGGACCTAACTGGATCCTTTTCTAAGAAGGCCAAAGTCAACTGATCAGGGCTTGGGGCAAAATTTAATTACTAAAAATTATTTAGAGAAATAATTGTTTATGAACCTATCCTTAGATGTATATGGATGGGCCAACTAAAATTGGCCTTGTGTACAATCTATGTGGATTCTAGTATCCACTAAGAAATTAGGATAATTCCTCGAATTGGAGGTAGAGACTACCAATTCGAATAAAATAGTAGGAGTAACCTTTTGATTAAAGTTCAAATCTTTAGGTTTAATGAATCAATTACTAATTAAATTTTTGTTTTTCTTTGTGCAGACATGGCCACTTCTCTATCGCTCCAATCATTATTGGATAATGATAAGTTGGTAGGACCCAACTTCGGTAGCTAGTATCGAAAGTTGAAGATTATCCTGGAGCATGAATGGATCCTATATGTGCTGATGGATCCTGCACTTGAGGAGCCAGCTGCCAATGCACATGGAATAGTTAGAGACACTTATCAAAAGTGGCTCAGTGATCGAACCATGGTGTGTTGTATTATGCTGGCTGCGATGAGCGACGAGTTCAGTCGCAGGTTTGAGATAGCTCAGCTAAATGAAATGCTCCAAGTGTTGGAGGATTCTTTTGGCACATTCGATGATGTTGAGAGGTACAAGACTAGTTGTGCTATCTTCAACACCAGAATATGGGATGGTGCCTCCATCACTGATCATGTATTGTACATGATCGAGCTGATAGAGCACTTAAGCAAGCTCAGCTTTTTTTGCACAAACAACATGAGAAAGATGCAATACTAAACTTGCTATCCAAGTCTTATCTCCCATTCCTTACACATTATAGAGTGTCAAAGCCTGAAGTGAACTACCACGGGTTACTGGGGTTACTTCAAAATATTGAGAAGGATCACCAACTCCATAAGGAGTCGATGAACTTAGTGGGAGGTTCATCTTCTCATTCTCGATCCTTTGGGAAAGGGAAGAAGAACAAGAAGAAGAAAATAAAGAAGATGCAAGTTCAGGCTGGAACATCAGTGTAGGGCCAGACCAGGAAGATCAAGCCCGATGAGAGTCAAGCTGAATGCTTCTTTTGCAAGAAGTGGAAGCACTGAAAGAGGAACTGTCCTCAGTACATTGCCTCCCTAGATTCGAACAGGCAGAGAAAGAAGCAAGCTATTACTGGGCAAGGTATTTATATGATAACTCCTTGCAATTTCTCTATTTATGATATTACTGACTGTGTATTCGATACTAGTAGTTCTTACCATATTTACAATTCGTTGCAGGGGTTGCAGGTTAGTAGAAGATTCGAGCAAGGTGAAAGATTCCTAAATGTTAGAGATGGAAGATCAGTTTCAATTCTAGCTTTAAAAATTTTGAAACTTGTATTTGAATCTCACACCGTTGTTCTTAGTGATTATCATTTCTATCCTAGTTTCTTTTTAAATATCATTTTTGTAGGCCTTTTGGCCATAAACAATTATGAAATTTCAATAAAGAAATGAGTTTGTAATGTCATTGTGAATGGTGTTACTGCTTTCTATGGATAATTGAACAATGGTGTATATATGTTATCACAACCTATTAATGTAGTCTATTTTACTGGCAAGCATCCTAGATTAGATGGTGTATCAGATATCTACTTATGGCACTATAGGCTAGGTCATATAAACAAGAATAGGATAAATAGGTTGACTCAAGAGGGAATCCTCGAAGTTAATGATTGTGAATCACTTCCAACCTATGAGTCCTGTCTTCTTGATAAAATGATCAAGTCACCTTTCACTGAAAAAGGTGAGAGAGCCAATGAGCTCTTAGGTCTAGTACATACTGATGTATGTGGACCAATGAGCATAAGTGCCAAAGGTGGATATGTCTACTTCATCACTTTCACAGATAATCTATCTAGATATGGATATGTCTATCTGATGAAACATAAATCAGATTCTTTTGAAATATTCAAACGATTCCGAAGTGAAATAGAAAAACAAACTGGAAGAGTATTAAAACTCTTCAATCTGACCGAGGAGGAGAATATCTTTCTGATGAGTTTCTCACATATCTAGAAGAGAATGAAATTATCTCCCAATGGACTCCTCTTGAAACACCACAGCATAATGGTGTGTCCGAAAGGAGGAATCAAACTTTGTTAGACATGGTCCGATCCATGATGGAATTTGCTAGCTTGTCAATATCCTTCTAGGGTTATGCACTCGAATCAGCTTGTAAGAGAGAGATGGAATGTGAACCCTCAGGTCGTATCATATACACCTCTTCGATCAGCCTCTCCATTTAGGAAAGCTATCTTCACATCCATCTGTCAAATCTCATAGTTCAGATGGACAGCAATGGCAAGCATGATCTGAATGAACTTGAGCATTGCCACAAGGGAGAACATCTCATCATAGTCAATATCATAACGTTAACGATACCCCTTGACAACTAGATGGGCTTTATAAGTCTCTACCTTTCCATCTACGTCCCACTTTCTTTTGAAGACCCATTTACACCCAATGGGTTTAATTCCTTCAGGAGGCTCAACTATTGTACATACATCATTGACCTTCTTAGAATCCATTTCGGATCTCATGGCTTCTATCCATTTCTCAGAGTCGGATCTCTGCATCGCATCCATATAAGTGATCAAATCCTCATCATTCTCATCGAGTTTGATGGGATCACCATCTTGGACCAAGAATCCATAGTATCTATCTGGATGGTACGGTACTCTATCGGATCATCTTAATAGTGCGGGTTCACTAGGCTTCGGATCTGATCTGATCAAATCCGACTTAGGTTCAACATTCTGTGTCGAACTTTCTACCTGTTGAACTTCATCAAGTTTAACCTTAGAGGCAATAGTTCCTTCATCAAGGAACTTCTTTTCCAAAAAAGTTGTCCTAAGGCTAACGAACACCTTTTGTTCATCAGCATGGTATAAATAGTATCCTTTGGTTTCTTTTGGGTATCTTATGAATGTACACTTGTCAGACCTAGATCCAAATTTGTCTATAACTAACCGTTTGACATAAGTCGGGCACCCCCAAACCCTAAGGTGTGAAAGTACTAGCTTACACCCTATCCATATCTCATATAGGGTTTTAGCTACAGACTTACTTGGAACCTATTTAATAGATA
>QRFJ01002883.1:22964-48791 GCA_006176705.1 Cocos nucifera
ACGATTGATGATTTTTAATTGGGAGCGCTACTCAACTCTTGATATGCTTCTTATCGAGTTATAACATATCCCTTCTCTGGTCTCACTACCTGAGGCCATATAGTTTGTCGATCCGTCTGATTTAGAGTGGTTTAACAATCCGAGCTAATCCATCCCACTAAGTTAGTCAATATTGTATTTATGATGTATATCAAGTTTAAAGAGACCTAAATCAAATCTTCCTAAGAAAAGATTAAGTCTAAGATCCTCCACCATTGTAGATATGTAGGCCCTTTCCGGTGTTGTTTGTTCTCGATTGGTCACAGTGGTTTAGTTGCATCGGGAAGATGCAACAATGTCTATTAGGCATTGGATGCTACGGGCTGGAGGATAAATTGGGCTCAATATTTTGGATACGGGGTGAGACCCAATTAAGAATCCAATCTATGCAAATGGTGGGTCTGACTTAACTAAGGAGTGGATCAATATTTTGGGCATGGTGAGATTCATAAATTAGAGATCAAGTTTGGGTACACCATGATTAGAGAATCATTGGACAAGAGTTATCCACTCATTGGCTAACCCATCACCAATAACTGTTAGGTAAGATGATGAGTCAGTTGGTGGGACTGCACCACTGATTAGAAATCTGTAATCACGAAGATTTTTGCATCTCTATAGAGGAAGTGTAGGGATCCAAAAAAATAGTGGAAGCTAATTTGTTTAAAAATTAAACCCCTAAATAAATTGATCAAATCTTAATTACAATATCTAACTAGAAATTTTGACTCTCTATAGAAAAAGTAAAATGTCTACATCCAACCCACTACCACATATCCTGGACACCCATAGACTGACCGAATCTAGTTATAAGGATTGGCTCCAAAACTTCAAAATTATTTTAGGTTTCGAGTAGTTAACTCATGTATTGGATCAGGATCCCCCCATCTTACCAGCTCATCCATCCACAGAATAGAGAGCATCTCTTAACAAGTAGATGGATGAAGATAACAAGACCAGATACTACATGTTGGGCTCAATGTCTGATGAGCATCAGCGCCAACATGAAGATATCAAGACTACCCACCAAATATTGTCTCACCTACAAGAGAGTTTGGTAATAGAGTCGCCAGCAATCTCTCTCTTCATCTACCAGACTTACCTTAGACACCAAATTATTGAGCCAAAACCAATCAGGTTAGTCTACAATACAGACTCTAACCACTAAGCCTAATTGGGTCTTAGCTTGATCGATCACTCATGTGATTCGATCTTGACGCAGACTTAATCCTATTAGGCTAGTCAATTTAAGCACTCTTGATCCCATCTAACCAACTCTTGATTCAGTTTAATCAACCGCTAGACCTAATTGAGCTACCCAAGCCCAAACCTAATTTTTTGAATATGTCTTAAATCTAAAAATTCTTAATTTTTAGATTTAACATATTTTATAATCTTAATTCTTAATTAAGTTTAGGGTTCACAAACAAAACATGTAAACAAAATCCTAGGATTTCATAATTTAGGGTTTTGCAAAAAAATAAGTTTTAGATTTTTGATTAAGGACGAACGCGCAGCATCCCTACACATCATAAGAATACACCATCGAATAGGAGGAGAGGGTATTTAAACCCTACTTTGTTCTTATGACTGGACGGTCAAGGAGAATGCCTTAATCAGAAATATGAAAACTACAAAACTAGTTAGATCTACATCATATATCTTATATATAAAAATTGATCTAACTATAAACATGTTTTGCATACATCTTCATATATCATATCATGCATGTTTTTAGATCTAAATTATCTTATAATCATCTGAAAAATCAAATTTAAATTGATCATATCAAATTAAAATCTATTCTAGATAATTATGTAGAACTATTCTACAACTAGTCTAAACATGCATTCAACATATCTCATATGAACAAAAATTAAGTAACTTTATTTTCTATTTTTTAGATCATATTATAATATTTATAATATTAAAAAATAGTAAATAAATAAATATAAAAATTATAACTTAATCAAATTAAATTATGATCATGCTAGACTACATATAGAATAATTCTATTCTACAACTAGTCATGTATCTTATACAACTTAGATCTAAATTATTTAATTTTTAATTTTTTTGATTTCAGATCTAATTACATCTCATGTGACATCTAAAATCATCTAGTTATTAGATTAAAATTAAAATAAAATTAGATCTAATAGAAAATGCAATCTGGCTCTGATACCAGTTGAAGAAAAAATCTAGTTTTTTGGGTTAGGTTCGTTCAGATCTGATTAGATCAAGAGAGATATTTTAAAATTTTTTCTAAAATTTTTCTCTTAAATCAAGATTAGATATAAGATATTTTATATCTAATATTATTAATCTAATAAAAAAATAAAATAAAAAATAAATTAAATCTAATTTAATTTACCTTGTTGAGGGTAATCTGATTATCCTATGATAATCCTGATGTCTACCTGAGGTTCTGGATCTAGCCACGCAAGTGTCTGGCCTCTACTGGTATCCACTCAGATAGGATCTGAAGATCTTCTCCTTCTTTATCACCTCTCCAAAAATTAGATCTGAATCTAATTTTGAAGATCTTCAAAACTCCTTTTGAAGATGTGAGTTGTCTCTTGCAGTAGTGCTGCCTTCTTCCTTTTCCTGTCACCTTTCTCTTGCTTGAATTGCACCAAACTAAAGCCCAAAAATTCTTAGGAATGGGTAGGAGAGAGAAGACCTGAATATGGCATGGAGAAGAGAGAGAGGGGCAGCCTTGTGGTGTGGGCAATGGATCAAGCTTCTTAGATCTTGGCGCAGACAGGATTTTTATAAACCCTGTTGCGCCATGTAGTGCCACATCATCACGATCAATCATGGCCTTTTATGCAATCAGATCTAAATTTGATTGGTAGGATGACATCATCTAATCTAATCAGATAAGAGCCCCTCTAAATCATCCTTAGATGGCGTCAAGACTGATCAAAGATAAAGTCTTTAGCACCACCTAGGTAGAGTCCCCAAAGTAACCTGGAGTCCCATCTATATGGGACTCCAAGCATCATTATCTTTGGGCGCATGCCTCCCTAGGCGTGTGTCCCCTCCCTTTTCATTTTTTAGTAGGGGGACAAATTTTTATCTGATCTCCTATGAGTGTGTGACACATGGGTAGATGTCTAAGTATCAAAGGTCAACGTTTGACCAAATGTTCGAAACAGAATTTAGCAGGTGACGAAAAATGGCAGGTGTTGTCTCAAATTCATCTCATAAATTAAGACAACCCTTTTCTGACCTAGACAAGCTCCAGACAGACTAAGTAAAGATACCAAAGTGAGCCAAGACATATTTGGCTCAGTCGAGACAAACTTTAATGATAATTAAAGAAGAACATTAGGCTCAATCGTGTGCTATAATAATTTTCTTGAACCTAATTGAATCTAATTCTAATCAATTGAATCGGGTTAGTCTAATTGATAATATCTAGATCAAAACCCTTGTTTGTATGATCCAGTTAGGTTCAGTTCCATATGGTAATGAGATATGTTGTGATCTCCATCATCGACATCATCGAAATATCTTCCGATGGATCAAAACTTTTTTGATTCAGATAACTAGTATGATTGATCATCTAAATTATTCTAATTATTCTTAAAATCCACCAGTGATACCTAGCAGCATATGGTGGCAACCCATCAGAACTGAAAATGAATCTCTCAGTGCAGTTACTTGTATGATTAAGTTCTTCTATCTTGAGCCCCGACTGGATTAGGATTAAGATAATCTCATCAAACTCTAATATCTGTCATATGATTAATCATTCGATTCAAGTTCAATATGAAAATCTTAATAGAAACTCTTTCTATTATTTCACTCTACCATAGCCATGGGCTTATGGACTTGATTCTCATGATCATCATAGGACTTCTCCTCATCTACCGAGGTTGATAGATCTCCTATTGGTGCAATCCAATTTCTATAATGAACATGCTATAGCCAACATACACCTCAGGATTTTGAATGGCTAAAAGATCGAGTTATAGTATAGTCAAACTATAACACCCTTAAGATAAACTTTTGATGCACCTCAGGTCAAAGAACCTGACACACAACTGCAACTTCGAGCCAGTCATCGATGAGAAGGTAGACTTCCTAATGACTGCTCGAGGTGGTCACACTCAGTGCCCTCATTCTCTAACGAGTACCTATACTCTTGCTCTGGTGTCTCTATACCATAGACTCAAGATTCATCTACTATAAAGAAGTGATTGTACACCAATCTTCTGGATCAATCACCATCCTCATGATGATCCTACGGTCAGGAGCATTTTATGAGTTAATAATGAAAATTCATGTCTTAAATTTTTAACTCTTAAAAATAAGAACAATCATTGCCATTAACTCAAAGGATGTATCACAGACACTAAATACATATTATGATAGAAAATAACATATTTTATTATTTATAGTCAAAATTATAATTTTGCCCTTAGAAGTGTATAACAAGTATCAGCCAATTCTGGCTTCTAGGGCACACATATCTAATAATTTCTACTTGGATATTGGATACTGAAAGTTCAGTCCATATTTGTAATACATTGCAAATACTTCAAATTAGTAGAATATTTAAAAATAATGAGTGATTCCTAAATGTTGGAGATGGAAGGTCTGTTCTAGTTCTAGTTATAAAAATAGTTCAACTTATGCTCAATACAAATATCATTTCTTTAAATGAATGTCATTATTGTCCTTCCTTTCTAATAAATATAATCTATATTGGCCTTTTGGCCAAAGATGGTTATCATTTATCTATAAAAAAAGATTATTGTGATATCATTATGAATGATATTATAATAATGCAAGGATAAGAAAAAAATTGTATTTATATTTTATCACAACCTATGAGTATAATGTACATTTCTAGAAAACATCCTAGATTAGATGATATCTCTAATATCTACCTATGGCATTGTAGGCTAGGTCATATAAATAAGAACAAGATAAATAGGTTAACTCAAGAGGAAATCTTCGAAGTCAGTGATTATGAATCACTTTCAACCTATGAATCTTGCCTTCTTGGTAAAATGACCAAGTCAGCTTTTACTAAAAAACATGAGAAAGCTACTGAGCTCTTAGGTATAGTACATACTAATGTATGTGGACCGATGAGCACAAGTTCCAGAGATGGATATTTCTACTTCATTACTTTTATAGATAATCTGTCCAGATACAGATTGTTTATCTGATGAAATATAAGTCGGATTCATTTGAAATGTTCAAAAGATTCCGAAATGAAGTAGAAAAACAAACTGAAAAAAATATTAAAACTCTTCGATCGAATCGAGGAGGTGAATATCTATCTAGTGAGTTCTTGACATATCTAGGAGAGAATGAGATTCTCTCATAGTGGACTCCTCTAGGAACACCACAGCATAATGGTGTATCGAAAAGAAGAAATTGAACCTTGTTAGACATGGTTCGATCCATGATGGGATTTTCTAGTCTGCTTGTTTCATTTTGGGGTTATGCTCTTGAGACTACATATTATATATTGAACAATATACTGAGTAAATCTATCGCAAAGACTCCATATGAGATATGGACTGGGCGTAGGCCTACACTCTCACACCTATGGGTTTGGGGTTGTCTGGTCTATGTCAAACATTTACATATAGATAAGCTTGGATCCTAATCTGATAAGTGCATGTTTATAGGGTATCCCAAAGAAAGTAAGGATTACTATTTCTACCATGCTGAAGAACAAAAGATGTTTGTCAGCCTTAAGACAATCTTTTTAGAAAAGGAGTTTCTTGGTGAAGAAACTATCGCCTCTAAGATTGAACTTGATGAAGTTTAATAGGTAGAAAAATCGACACCTATAGCTAAACCTGAGTCAAATTTGATTAGATCAGATCTAGAATCCAATGTACTTGCACCATTAAGGTGATCTAGTAGAGTACTACATCAGCCAGACAAATACTATGATTTTTTGGTTCGGAATGGTGATCCCATCGAACTCGATGAGAATGATGAAGATCCGATCACCTATATGGATACAATGTAGAGACCTGATTTTGAGAAATGGCTCGAGGTCATGAAGTTTGAAATGGAGTCCATGAAGGTCAACGATGTGTCGATATTGGTTGATCCACCCGAAGGGATTAAACCCATTAGGTGTAAATGGATCTTCAAAAGAAGAAGGAGCATAGATAGAAAGGTGGAGACCTATAAAGCCCATCTGGTGCCAAGGGATATCGTCAATGTTATGGTATTGACTATGATGAAACATTCTCTCCTATGGCAATGCTCAAATCCATTCGGATAATGCTTGCGATCGCTACCCATCTAAATTATGAGATCTAGCAAATGGATGTGAAGATAGCTTTTCTAAATGGAGAGCTGACTAAAGAGATGTATATGATACAACCTGAGGGGTTCATATCCATAGATGAGTCCAAGATGTGCATGCTTCAGAGATCTTTTTATGGATTGAAGCAGGCATCTCGGAGTTGGAATATGCATTTTGATAAGGTGATCAAAATGTATGGCTTCATTAAGAATAAAGAAGAACCCTGCATTTACAAATGGACAAATAGTCCAGCAATTGCATTTCTTGTCTTATACGTGGATGATATTCTCTTAATCGAGAATGACATCCCTGCACTGCAAGAAATAAACGTCTGCTTGTCATCGTTCTCCATGAAGGACTTGGGTGAAGCATCCTACATCATAGGGATGAAGATCTATAAGGATAGATCTAAAAGGATGCTTTGATTATCCCAGTCCATATACATAAATACTGTGCTGAAGAGATTCAGCATGGAGAATTCCAAAAAGAGCTATCTTTCGATAGGCCATGGAATTTCTCTCTCTAAGAAGGATTTGAAGGAAACAGATCTAGGATTTCATAGGTAGATCTTAAAACTTTTTTAAGATCCTATAGTGGAAGACTTAAATAAATTTAAAATTTATTTAAATAATCATGTAAATATCTAGATTTCAGATCTATTACATGATTAAGGTATGATATTAAATCAAAAATTAAAATCAAATAAGAAAGAAAAAGGTTGATCAAATCAACCTAGATCTACACTACATCAAATGCAGGTATGAAGTTTATAGATCAGATCTATTACCTGAGCAAGTTTAGATGTTCTAACTTACTGATCCAAGGCTTGAGGATGAAGTCATGAGCCGTATATGCATCCAGCCTCTAGGAGTCATCCACACGAGCCTACGATCTCTGGTCTGAAGTCCGATGTAGGAAATCAACACAGCATGCTAGTACTGTGCTGATCCTTCTTCGACGGTCGATCCGATGCTCCCTTCTTCAAAATTTGGACTCTCCAAAATATGAGAAGGAAGATGAGATTTTGATGATCTGAGACTCTCTCAAAAAAAACTCAAAAGAAAGGAGAGATTGAAAATAAAATAGCCCAAGAAGAGGACCCTCTTCTTCTTCTCGTTTCTCTCACCTAGATATCTAGTTTGGTGCCTATGGAACCCACACACCCAAGGACCCTCTTCTTTTGATTTTTGCACACCCCAAACCTCTTCCAAATCTCTATATTCTACAAAAAAATTAGAATAAAATTCATCCAATAAATAGGAAAAAAGAAGAGTCCAAGTTAGGTCAAATTCCTAGACTAGGAATATCCAAACATGGGAAGTTATTGGGGCGCCCAACTCTTGGGTGCCTCCTCCATAATTTCTAGCATGGACTAGAAAGGGAGGGTGCATAAAAAAGAAGATTATTTTTATTGAATAAGAGAAAAATTAATTAAAAGAGGGGGTGGCACTCAAGGGAAGATGTTTTGGTCAACAAGGATTCTATCTCATAGAATCCTAAGCAAAACCAATTCCTCCTTTGACTTGGTCTTCCACCTAACTTTCAAATATGACTTGGAGGGAGAGAGGGGGCATGGAAATCAGAAAGAAAGAGATTTTCCATAAAAAATATCTAAAAAATAGGTATGGGGGGCGTTGGGACCAAGGTGGTGCAAGGAGATAGGGAGTCCTAGTCACACTAGGACTCCTATTTTGACTTGGTCAAAAAAGATCTTTTAACTAAATAAAATCAAGATTAAATCAATCCAATTAAATAAGTCCCTAACCCATTTAAGGACTTAATTAAATTAAATTTAATTAGATTTAATTCTAATTTATTTTCTAATCAAATTAAAAAATTAGGTTATTTCGAGTCCTAGTTAGACTAGGACTAGTTCTTCCTTGCACTTAGCTTATCCAATAAACCAATTGGACTTGATCCAATCAAGCCCAAACTAAATCTAATTATACATATTTAATTAGACTTAATCTTAGCCTACTGGCTTAATCAAATTAAGCCAATTAGAAATTCAATTGCTAATCGATCCTCCTACAACACTTGCATTAGGTTAAACACCAATCGTGTTGATTGTTTAATCTTAGAACGATTCTTAATCATTGATCAACCATCCGATCAGATCGTAAGCTCTAATGTGTGTGACCTCATAGGTTTGAACCTAAGCCAATAGCATAGAAATAAATTTTTATACCAATCAAAGTGATCATCTAGCAATGATATCCGACGGTCGGATAGGTCGAAGGTGTAGAACACCATCCTTAGAACCCATGCAAATATAGTTTTCATATAATTCATCCCCTTGACCATAATGCTTATAGGACATATCAAAGTTCAACTGTCAACTCTGATCAGATTTTTCACATTGTATTTCAAAATACCAAATCCATTTGATGGATTATCCTGGCCAAGGTTTTGCTATATTGAAATACAGTGATACATTCTTCTCCAACTCTTGGGTAGTCAATTCCATCTTGATCACACTCCAACTTTGCAAGTACTTGACTATTCCCAGAAGTCTTCCATTGCTAAATTAGAAATTCAGTTAGTCCGATACCAAAGCACAGTGAGTTGCTTGCAAGTCACTGAGGTGATTTTAGGTCTAAGGGATACTTATACCTATATCCCGTCAAAGACATTCTCGACAACAGAATGCTCTGGAGTTGGTCATGTTTAATGATGATGTACTCATACATCTCACCTGTATGCCATACTAGTATCTCCACACACCTTGGTTATGAGGACAACCAACCTATATGGCATATAGCCACCTATGCTCGATGGATGCTGTCGTCCTAATTAACAGCCTATCATTTGGTCGTGAACAGATTTAAGGACTAATTGATAAATCCTCTTTTTATCGAAACTAAATAGTCTTAAGGACTTCATCACAACAATAGAGTTCATTAGAAGATGTAAACCTATGATGAAAAAAGTTATTAAAATATTTTTAATTAATTAATAAATTAATTACAATATCTCAACCATCAATAGGCTGATAATTAGCTTTGGAACATAATTCCCAACAACTCCCACTTGTCCTAAAGCCACTCGGCATAGTATCTAATATCCATCTTTGACTTATGGTTATCAAACTCATTGATTGCCAAGGCTTTAATGAAGGGGTCGGCTAGGTTCTTCTTTTCGATGATCTTCGGAAGGTCGATGTCACCACGATCCACGATCTCACGGATCAAATGAAAGTAGCATAGAATGTGCTTTGTTCGTTGGTGTGCCTTCGGTTCCTTTGCCTGAGCCATGATGCCAGTGCTATCATAGTAGGGCAGGACTGGACCATCAATGGAGGTTGCAACTTCAAGCTCGGTGATGAACTTTCTCAGCCACACAGCTTTTTTTGCTGCATCTGATGCTGCCATGTACTCTGCTTCGCAAATAGAGTCAACCACTGTATGCTGTTTAGAACTTTTCTAGCAGATGGCTCCACCATTTAGAGTAAAGATATACCCAACATACTTTCATCATGATTAGATTTCTAGAGTCTGTAAACCCCATTTCAGATCTGACTCACCATAAACCAAGGTCCTTAATTTCTCAAATACTTATTTTAACCATCTTTAGTGATTTTCTCCAGGGTCAGACTGATCTGTTAGATATATGTGCCCTAGAAGCCAGAATTGGCTGACACTTGTAATACACTTCTAGGGGCAAAATTATAATTTTGACTATAATTAATGAAAATGGGTTATTTTCTATCACACATGTGTATTTAGTGTCTGTGATACATCCTTTGAGTTAATGGTAATGATAATTCATATTTTCAAGAGTTGAAAATTTAAGACATGAATAATCATTATTAACTCATAAACAGCTCCCGACCATAGGATCATCACGAGGATGGTGATTGATCCGGAAGGTTGGTGTACGATCGCTTCTCTTTAGTAGATGAGTCTTGAGTCTACGGTGTGGAGACACCGGAGCGAGAGTACAGGTACTCGTTAGAGAACGAGGGCACTGAGCGTGACCACCTCGAGTAGTCATTAGGAAGTCTACCTTCTCGTCAATGACTGACTCGATGCTGCAGTAGTGTGTCTGGTTCTTTGACCTGAGATGCATCGGCAGTTCACCTTGAGGGTGTTATAGTTTGACTACACCATTACTCGGTCTCCTAGCCATATGGAACCCTGAGGTGTATGTTGGCTATAGCATGTTCATTGTAGGAACTGGATTGCATCAAGATGGGATCTATCTACCTCGGTGGTAGAGGAGTAGCCCTATGATGAATCATGAGAATCAAGTCCAGAAGCCCATGGCCATGGCAGAGTGAAATAATAGAAAGAGTTTCTATTTAGATTTTCACATTGGACTCGAATCGAATGATTACATCATATGACAGAGACTAGGGTTTGACGAGTTCACCTTAACCCTAATCTGATCGGGGCTCAAGATAGAAGAACTTAATCACACAGGTAGCTGCACCAAGAGGTTCGCATTCAGCTCTGATGGGTTGCCACCATATACTGCTAGGTGTCACTGGTGGATTTTGGGAGCAATTAGAATGATTTAGATGATCGATCATTCTAGCTGTTCGAATCAGAAGAGTTCTGATCCATCGAAAGGAGTTTCGATGATGTCTATGATAGAGATCATGACATATCCCATTACCATACAGAACTGAACCTAACTGGGTCACACAAACAAGGGTTTGAATCTGGTGATCATCAATTGAACTGATCTAGTTCAATTGATCTGAATGAGATTCAATTAGGTTCAAGGAAATCGTGCTAGCACTCGATTGAACCTAACGTTCTTCTTTTACTATCATAAATAAGTTGTCCTGACTGAGCCAAAGGAGTTTGTGCTCAATCAGAGGCCTTCATATGGTCTGACTGGAGGTTGTCCAAGTCAGAATAGGTTGTCTTATTTGTAAGACATTACCTGCCATTTTTGGTCACCTGCCATTTCTTGTTCTTTGACTTTGGTCAAAAGTCTACCTTTGACTGGTCAAACGTTGACCATTGACCCTTTGACTTTTGACCACATGTCATGCACCTATTGGAGAGCTGGTGGGGGCCTGTCCCCCTGCCAGAACCTGGCAAGGAGAAGGGCGCACGCCAAGGGTGGCGTGAGCCCAAGTAGGAGGCGCCTAGGAGTCCTTGTTGGACAAGGACTCCACCTCCCTTTTGGATTCCAATCAGAGTTCTACTAAGAATCCAGTTTGACTGGTCTTAGGCACCCTCTAAGGAGGAATCCAGGGGTCTCTATTCCAACCAATCAGATTTAGATCTGATTTCACAAAGGGTTGTGATTGGTTGAGAGGAAGAGGAGTTGGATCACAAGAGGTCTATAAATAAGACCCTGCGCCCAACCCTAATTCTAATGCAATTCAATTGAGAAATTTCCCACGCCCCAAGGCTGCCTCTCCCCTCCTTCTCCATGCCATAGTCTCTTCTCCCCTTGCTCTCCACGTCCAAAAGGTGTTTTGGACTTAGGTTGGTGCGATTCAGATCAAGGAAAGGCGATCAAAAGCAAGAAGGCTGCGCTGCTGCAAAAGGACGACTGCAGATCTTCAAAAGAGTTTTGAAGATCCTCCAGATCAGATCCAGATCTGATTTTTGGAGGTGTGATAGAGAAGAAGAGGATCTCCAGATCCAACCCGAGTGGATACCGGTAGAGGCCAGGCGCTTGCGTGGCTAAGATCCAGAACCTTCCGCTGCAATCAGGATCATCTACAGGGTAATAGGATTACCCAAATCAGGTAAATTAAATTTGATTTAATTTATCTTATTTTATTTTATTTATTAAAATAATAAGAATCAGATCTGAAACATATATCAAGATCTGATTGAGATCAAGAGAAAAAATTTTGAAATATATCTCTTGATCTAATCAGATCTGGACGAACCTGGACCGGGAAATCAGGATTTCCCTTCAACTGGTATCAGAGCCATGGTTCTAAATTGTTTAGATCTGATTTTAATTTTATTTTAATTAGAAAATAAAGTGATTTCAGATGTCACATGAGATGTGATCAGATCTGAAATCAGAAAAATTAAAATTAAATGATTTGGATCTAAGAACATGAAGATATGCATGACTAGTTCTAGAATAGAATAGTTCTATAGAATAGTTTTGCATGTCTTTGATTTAATCTGATTAAATCATATTTTAGATCTTCTTATTTACTATTTTCTGATATTATAAGTGTTATAATAACATCTGATAAACAGCAAATAAAAATTATTTAATTTTAAATATCATATGAGATATGATAGATGCATGTCTAGACTAGTTGTAGAATAGTTCTACATAATTGTCTAGATTAGAATTTATTTTGATTAGATCAATTTAAATCTAATTTTTTAGATTATTATGTGATAATTTAGATCTGAAAACATGCATGATTATGATACATGAGATGTATGCAAAATATGCCATGATTAGATCTAAATTTGTATATGAGATATATGATATAGATCTATAACTGTTTTGTAGTATTGAATGTTCCTGATTAAGGCGTTCCTCTTGGCCGTCCGGTCATAAGAACGAAGAAGGGTTTAAAGGCCCTCTCTTCCCATTCGATGGGGTGTTCTTATGACGTGTAGGGGTGCTGCGTGTTCGTCCTTAATCAGAAACCCAAAACTTACTTTCTGCAAAACCCTAGATCCTGAAACCCTAGGATTTATTGTGCATATTTTGTTTATGAACCCAACTTAATTAAGAATTAAGTTTATGGAATATTAATTAGGTCTAAAATTGAGAATTTCAGATCTAAGACATATTCATAATACTGGGTTCGGGCTTGGGTAGCTCAATTAGGTCTAAGCGGTTGATCAAACCGAATCAAGAGTTGGTTAGATGGGATCAACAATGCTTAAATTGACCAGCCTAATAGGATTAAGTCTGGGTCAAGATCGAGTCACGATCAAGCAAGACCTAATTAGGCTCAGAGGTTAGAGTCTGGATTGTAGGCTAACCCAATTGGTTCTGACTCAACAATTTGGTGTCTAAGGTAAGTTTGGCACAGACGACCGACTGGTTTTTAATTGGAAGCTACTCGACCTGAATGCGTTCTTGTGCGAGTTAACGGCATATTCCTTCCACCGGTCTCACTTACCTGGCCATATCTGTTGACACAGTTCTGATCTGAGGTGGTCAATAATCCGAGCTGACCCATGCCACTAGGTTAGTCATAATTGTTATGACTAAGCCAAGTCTAGTTTAATGAGACCTGAATCAATTCTCCCTAAGAAAAGATTAAGTCTGAGGTCTTCCACCATTGTAGATGTGCGGGCCCTTCCCGGGGTTGATTGTTCTCGGCTGGATACAGTGGCTCAGTTGCACCGGGAAGACGCAACCATGTCTATTAGGCATTGGATGCTATGGGCTGGAGGATGAGTTGGGCTCAATATTTCGGATACGGTGAGAGACCCAATTAGGAACCCAGTCCATGCAAATGGTGGGTCTGACTTAACTAAGGAGTGGATCAATATTCCGGATACGGTGAGATTCATGAATTAGAGACCAAGTTTGGGTGCACCATGATTAGAGAATCATTGAACAAGAGTTGTTCACTCATTGGCTAACCCATCACCAATAACTGTTAGGTGAGGTGATGAGTCAGTTGGTGAGACCGCACCACCCACTAGAAATCATCAATCGCGGAGATTTTCGCATCTCTACAGAGGGAGTGTAGGGATCCGAGAAAATAGTGGGAGCTAATTTGTTTAAAAATAAAATCCCTAAACAAATTGGTCAAGTCAAAATTACAGTATCTAACTAGAATCTTTGACTCTCTACAGGAAAATGTCTGCGTCCAACCCACTTGGCACGTATCCTAGACACACATAGACTGACTGGACCCAATTATAAAGATTGGCTCAGGAACTACAAAATTATTTTGGGTTCAGAGAAGTTAACACATGTTTTGGACCAGGACCCTCCCACCTTACCAGCTCGTCCATCCACTGAACAGAGAGCGTCTCTGGAAAAATGGATTGACGAAGACAATAAGGCCAGATACTACATGTTGGGCTCGATGTCTGATGAGCTCCAGCGCCAACATGAAGATATCGGGACTGCTCGCCAAATGTTGGCTCACCTACAGGAGATGTTTGGTGAACAGAGTCGCGCAGCCAAATATCAAGTCACAAAATGACTTTTTAAGGCTAAGATGCGTGATGGGCAGTCAGTCCAAGATCACTGTCTGACAATGATCAAGGACATGGAAGAGCTTGAGAAGCTCGGTGTGAAGTTGGACTTGGATCTGCAGAACGATATTATTCTGCAATCCTTGACTGATGCATATGGGCAATTCATCATGAATTACCACATGCATAAACTTCAAAATTCCTTGGCCGAGTTGATGAATATGCTGGTTACCGCTGAGCTTTCTATGAAAGGTTCTAAAGGCTCAGTTCTTGCTATGGAACGGACTTCTTCCAAAAGAAAGTCTTATGGAAAGAAAAAGAAGTCTGTGAAAAAGCAAAAGGTGGAAGGATCAAAGAAGAAGAAGGCAGAACCGAAGAAGAAGGTCGATGGCAAAGGAAAGTGTTTCCATTGCAACAGCGACGGCCATTGGAAGCGGAACTGCCCTACTTACCTGGCCACCCTAAAGAACAAGAAGGAAGGTCCTTCTGGAGGTATGCTCGTTATTGAGTCTAACCTTACGGTTTCTTCTGCATCCAGTTGGGTGCTTGACTCTGGTTCTAGTGCTCATCTGTGCACTTCTATGCAGGGTCTTGAGGATAGCAGGAGGCTGAGGGATGGAGACATGATCCTACGCGTCGGTAATGGAGCAAGAGTTGCTGCAGTAGCCGTGGGAACATACCCTCTGCGATTACCATCTGGTTTAGACTTAGTTTTAAAAGACTGTTATTATGTGCCTGCAGCTAGCAGGAATTTGATTTCTGTTTCATGCTTAGCACAAGAAGGTTATGTGATCACCTTCTTTAAGGACCATTGTAACATTCTTTATGAAAGAAATAAAATTGCAAATGGTTTCCTTGTTAATGGTCTTTATCAGTTGCATATTGATGTACCTATTTTAACTATCGAGCAAAACGTGAATGCCAAACGACCTAGGGATAGTCCAAACGACAGATATCTATGGCACCTGAGATTAGGTCATATAGCAGAAGATAGGATTAACAAATTGGAGAAAAATGGGCTATTGAGTCCATTGACTTTTGAGTCATATCCAACTTGTGAATCTTGTCTTCAAGGCAAAATGACTAAACTCCCTTTTGTTGGACATGGGGAGAGGGCCACAGATCTCCTTGCCCTAGTACATACTGATGTGTGCGGCCCATTTGATGTGCCGGCTAGAGGCAATTTTGTCTACTTCATTACCTTTACCGATGATCTGTCTAGGTATGGGTATGTGTATCTTATGAGACACAAGTCTGAAGCCTTTGAAAAGTTCAAAGAATTCAGACATGAAGTAGAAAAACAAACTGGAAAACCCATTAAGGTTCTTCGATCAGATCGAGGAGGTGAATACCTTAGCCGGGAATTCCTAGACTATCTTAAGGAAAATGGCATAGTCTCTCAATGGACTCCACCAGGAACACCTCAACTCAACGGGGTTTCAGAACGGAGAAATCGGACTCTATTGGATATGGTTCGATCCATGATGAGCTTCACAGACCTCGCCAGATCTTTGGGACATTAATTAAACTCAATCATTTACTGAATAGGTTCCCCTAAAATCGTCCTCTACACATCGATGAGAAAGCACGTAAGAAACCAAGTCTGAGTCACTCAGAGATTTGGGATCCCAGCTTATGTCAAACAACAGACAAGTGATAAGAGAGTTTAGGTCCTAGAGCTAGATGCATAGATATCCTAAAGAGTCATAGGATACATTTAACATCCAGAAGCCAACAAATGTAGGTGAGCGACAATGCCCATACCATTTCTTGAAAAATAGTTATCAAGATAGTGGCTTGGAAAGCAATTAAGCTGATGAGAAAGTCCTCACAAGCAATAAGAGCAGAGGACCACCAGTGGAACCAAATCAGGTTGAGGCCAATAAGAACATCACCTCCTCACACCCTCGAGATCGAAAGAAGTTCCCCATCCCCCTGAAAAACTTAGGTATGCATTTCAGAAGGATAGAGGAATGTCCCACATAGGTAATGTGCCATCGTATGATCCCCAAAACCTCCAAGAGCCGATATCATATACGACTCCGAGAAATGCTTGAGCAATGAAGTCAAAATTGAACTCGAGCACCAAACCAGTCGGACCTTGTAGATCCACCAGTAAGTATAGTACCTATTGGGTGTAAAATGGATCTTCAGAGAAAGATTGGAGAAGGAAGTGGAGAACATCAAAAGCTAGACCCTGGCAAAAGTAAGTCAAAACGCAAAGGCATGACACACAGGAACCTTTCCCCGAAAGCTTATGCAAAAATCCATCCGCACTGCTGCTGTGCAGCCTATTCGGATAGAAATAGGCAAAGACTAAAAGGCATCCTAAAATGAACTTGAGGAAGAATATCATAAGGAACAAGCCGCGAAGTCACCATCCATGAACGAATCACAAGTTTGCATAGCTGCAAAGGCCATATAGAACTTAAGCAAGCCATCTACGGAGCTGGAACACTCGTCAATGATGTACAAAAAGTTGATTTTCACAAAACGAAGAGGAACCATGTGGGTTTTCAAAAAGGGTAAGGGACGCTGTTGTCTCCGTAGTACGTGAGGACATCCGCCTATGGAAGAATTCCCATGGTGACATCAGTCAAGGGTGGTTGCTAAGGAAATTCCCATGAAAGATCTAGGAAAAGCATCCCTTTATCTAGGAAAAGTCTAAGGGATAGCCCGAATAGGAAGCTAGGACTTTCAACAAAAGACACATAGAGAATTAAAAGAGGTTTAAAGTATAACCTAAGAGGGATTAATACCGCTCAACATGGTTTCATCTTTCCAAGAAATTGCCCCAGCACACCTGAGAAATAGATAGCATAGTTAAGAAATCCTTATCCTGCAAAGGGAGCCTCATTAGCCAGCTAGTACACGACCTATATAGCCCATCTGTACTGTCCACAAGCAGATACAGTCCAAATCCAGGTACTAGAAACACGGGACCCCTGAAATGTATCCAAGTACTGAGAAAATAAAGGATAGAAGTTGGTTTGGTAAAAGGGAGAACCCAATTCAGGGAATACACAACTCGACTTCATGTCCGATAATAGAATCCGAAAGTCACCATCTGAAGTCCTGGTTTGTGTCAATAGGTGGACTGTCCAGCGGAAGAGTTCCAACAAACTGAAGCAATCCACCAGGAAAAGCAGAAATATAGCGCATAGAGGCCGCAAAGAAGCGTCTGGACAAGAAGTTTGCTGCAGAAATGGATAAAATGCCATCAGAGCCAGCCCCCTCTTTTACTGGCGACAACAAGGCACCAATAGCCCTTGAAGGAGCCCAGTCCACCAGAAGTCCACAATCATTGAGCCGGCGAAATCATCTCACCGCGATTACCTTGAGAAGTTAACGTTGAAGGTCAAGAGAGCACTCCGCAATAAAGTTGCAGACGCCAACTTACAAAGCCGTTGTTCAGCAGAAAAAAAAGAAAGAAAAAAAAAAAGTCCCCGGAAAGCCCCCCCCCCCAACCCCCCCTGAGAATGGGACTTAGACTTGTACCAAATGCTTAGGACAAGTGAGATTGTTAGAATATATGTGCCAGAAAAAAAAAAAAAAAAAACTAGAACCAGAAATGGCTGACACTGTATAATACATTATAAGGGAAAATTATAATTTTGACATAAATAATTTATAAAGGTATATTTCTATCATACATATATTGAAAGTGTCTTGATACATCTCTTTGAGTTAATGAATGATTAATCATATTTTCAAGAGTAAAATTAAGACAATGAATATCATATAACTCATAAAATCAGCTCCGATCCTAGATCATCACGAGGAGGTGATTGATCGAAGTTGTTGACGATCAGCTTTCGTAGTGATAGATGAGCTTGAAGTCTAAGGTGTAGAGACACAATAGTGAAAGTACAGGTACTCATAGACGGTAGACAGAAAGGCATGACACTGACCAGCATGAGTAGTCACTTCTCTATGCTGAACATCGAGTCTACGTTGTCGTTATGGTTTACTTGACCTAGATGTGCATCAGTAGTCTGTCTTCTGATGACGGAGTGTCATTGAGGTATAGTTTGACCACACCAATTCCGGTCTCCGATCATAAATCCCGTAAGGTGTATGTGGCGTATTAGCATGTTCATTGTAGAACTGAACACAATAGAAATGATTAATCACCTCGTGAGAGAGAATAGCCCTATGATGATCATGAAAATTCAATTCTCAGAAACCAGGCCATGAAGAGTGAAAAATAGAAAGAGTTCTATTTAGGTATTTTCACATTGGGACTTTCGAAATCGAAGATGTACATATTGAAGGATAAGGTGAACGAGATTTCACCTTAACCCTAATCGATCAGAGCTCAACATAGACGAAATCTAATCAATAACAGGAAAGCTGCATCAGAGGTTCGCACTTTCAATTTGATGGGTTGCCACCATTATGCGCTAGTGTCAACTGTGGATTTTGGGAGAATAGAAAGATAGATGATCAGCATATAGTTGTATCAAATCAGAAAGTTCGATCCATCGAAAGAGTTCGATGATGTCGATGATAGAGACATACATATCCCATACTCATACAAGAACTGAACCTAATGGAATCACACAAACAAGGTTGGATCTAGTATCATCAATAGTAATCATTCAAATTGATTCGAAAAGATTCAATTAGGTTCAGAAAATCGTGCTAGCACTCATGAACCTAACATCTCTTTAGACTACATAAATAATTGTCCTGACGAGCCATAAGGAGTTGGTGCTCAATCAGACACGGAAGGTTTCCAAGTCAGAAAGTGTCTAACTTGAAAGATATTACCGTGCCATTTGTCACCTGCCATCCTGTCTTGACTTGGTCAAAAAGTCACCTGACTGGTCAACACGTGACCATTGACCCTTGACTGACCACATTCACACCTAGTGGAGAGCTGTGTGGCGCTGCCCCCTGCCAAACCGGCAAAAGAGGGCCACGCCAAGGGCGTGACCCAAGAGAAGGCGCCTAGAGTCCCTGTTGGACAAGGCCCACCCCTTTTGATTCCAATTAGAGTTCTACTAAGACCAGTTTGAACGTCTTGCACCTCCTAAAGGAACCAGGGGGTCCTATCCAACCCCTCAAATTAGATCTGAATTCACAAGGGTGGTGTGGTGAGAGCAAGGGATTGGATCACAAGAGGCTATAAAAAGACCCTGCGCCCCAAAAAACCCTAATCCGAAGAATTCAATAGAGATTCCCACGCCCCAGGGCTGCTCTCCCCTCCTCCTCCCATGCCTATAGTCTTCTTCTCCCTTTTCTCCAACTTCAAAAGGTTTGATTTATTGGTGCATCATCAAGGACAAGGGCACAAAAGCAAGAAAGACTACACTGCTGCAAAAGGATGACTGCAGATCTTCAAAAGAGTTGAAGATCCTCCCAGATCAAAATCCAATCTGATTTTTGGAGGTGGTGAAGAAAAGAAGCCGTCTCCAGAATCCAAGCCCATGGGAAATCGAGAGGCCAGGCGCTGCGGCAAAGACAGAACCTCCGCGCAATCGAATCTCAGGGTAATAGGATTACCCAAAGAGGTAAATTGAATTGAATTTTAATTTAATCTTGTTACTTTATGATAAAAAAATAAGAACAGATCTAAAACAATCAAGATCTATAAGTCAAGAGAAAAATTGAAATATATCTCTTGAATCTAATCAGATCTGACCGACCCTGGACCGGGAAAATCAGGAATTTCCCCTCAGTACTACTCAACCACTCCTAATAATATGCCACGTCGGCTCGTACAATATCATGCCATACATAAGGCACCACTGTCGAAGCATATGGAATTTGCTCATATGCCCATCTTCAAGAGTGTGCAACCTTAGAAGAGAAATTTCTTTGGCATCGAGAGACACCCTTTGAATCTCCATGCTAACCCTTCAAGCAAATCTATGAACGTAGAATGGGAAATACCCAGCAATCCTTTTAGATCATCCTCCATAAATCTTTATTCTAAATAGGAATTCACCTCCAAGCTCAGGAGAACTGTATGACAATCAGACTTATTCCTGTAGTGAGCGGAGAGTCATTCCAATAAAGAATACGTCCACGTACAAAAATATAGAATACAGCGGACCATTGCCCATTTGTAAATGCAGAGCTTACCCATCTAATGAACAACGTTTTGGATCCCTTATCAAAAATGTCAGTCCCAACTCCGAGATCCCGCTTCAATTCCAAATGATCCCTAAAGTTGCACACCTGACTCATCAGGATGTGAAACCCTTCAGGTTCGATCATATACACTCTGATCAGATCTCCCATTAGAAAGCCTATCTTCAACACCATCTGCACATTCATAGTCAGATGACAGCATGCAAGCATGATCTGAATGAACTGAGCATGCCACAAGGGAGAACACTCATCATAGCAATATCATAGGCTAACGATACCCTTGACACACAAGGCTTTAAAGTCCCTACCTTTCCCCATCTACGTCCCAACTTCCTTTGACGACCCATACACCCAAGGGGTTAATTCCTCAGGAGCTCAACTAGTCCAACATCATTGACCTTCTAGAACCATTTCGGATCTCTGGCTCTATCCATTTCTCAGTCGGATCTCTCCACGCATCCGATATAAGTGATCAAATCCCACATTCTCATCGAGTTTGGATGGACACCATCTGGACCAAAACCATATACTATCTATGGTACGGTACACTATCGGCATTCACTAAATGGGGTTCAACTAGCTTCGGATCTACGTCGTCGATCAAATCCGCTTAGGTTCAACATTCGTCGAACTTTCACCTGTGAACTTCCATCAAAGTAACCTAGAGCAAATAGTCTTCACAAAGAACTCTTTCCAAAAAAAGTTGCCAAGGCAAACCGAACACCTTTCACAAGCATGGTGATAATAGTACCTTTGGTTCTTTTGGGTAACTATGAAAATGTAACACTTGCAACCTAGGACCAAATTTGTCTAAACAACCGGTGAAAAATCGGAGCACCCCAAACCCCTAAGGGTAAAAGTAAGCTACACCTATCCATATCCATATAGGGTTTAGCTAACAGACTTACTTGGAACCCTATTTTAATAGATAACACTGATCGAGCATACCCTAGAAGGATATGGAACAGCTAGCAAATCCATCAGGATCGGGAACCATGTAACAAAAGTTGACTCCCTTTCGACCACCATTATGCGTGTGTTTCAAGAGGAACCATTGGGATAAGTTCATCCTTCAATATTGAAAACCAGGCGAAAGATTATTCTCCCTCCCGCAGATTGAAGAGTGTTTTAATACCTCTTACCATTTGTTTTCATTCACTCGAATCTGAATATTTCAAAAGAACTGATTTTATGTTTCAATCAATAGACAATCCAACTAGAGAATTAATCTGTAAAGTGGAATAAGTAGACAATCCACCTTTGGCACTAGCCATTGGTCCACATACATCAGTAAGTACTAGCCTAAAGAGCCTCATGCTCTCTCACTTTCCAGTGAAAGGTGACTTGATCATTTATCAAAGAAGACAGACTCATAGTTGAAATGATTCACAATCAATAACTTCGAGGATGCCCCTGAGTCAACCTATACCCTAATTCTGTTAATGACCTAGCCTATAGTGGCCTATAAGATATCTGAACACACTCACTATCTAAGGATGCCTTCCAGAAAAATAGACAACCACTAATAGTGTGAAAAACATAATACCACCATGTTCAATTATCCATAGAAACCTAACACCGATTCCACAAATGACATACAACTCATTTCTTAATTGAAATATTTTTCATAAAATGTTAGCCAAACGGCCACAAAAATGAAATTTAAAAAAGAAACTAGGAAGGAAAGAAAATCACAAAGAACAACGGGAGATCAAAATACAAGTTCAAAATAAGCTAGAAGAAACTGATCTCCAATCCTAACATAGGAAAGCTTTCAACCTTGCTCGAAATCTTCTACTAACCGCACCCCCTGCAACGATGTAAATATTAAGAAACTACAAGACGAAACACATCAAGTAAATATCATAAATAAGAATTGAAAGGAGTACATAAAATACCTTGCCCAGTAATAGCTGCTTCCTTTCTCTCCTTCGAACTAGGGAGGCAGATGAGGACAGTTCCTCTGCACAGTGCTTCCCACTCCTTGGCAAAAAGAAGCATTCACTGACCTCATCGGCGATCCTTCTGCCCTACACAGTGTCCAGCCTGAACTGCACTTCTTAATATCTCTGTCTCTTCCTCCCAAAAGAATCGACAATGAGAAATAAACCTCCCACTAAGTCATCGACCCTTATGAGTTGGTGCTCCTCCCAAATTTGAAGTAACCCCATAACCCTGGTAGTTCACCTTCAGCTGACACGCTATAAATGTGAAAGGAATGGGAGAATAACTTGGAAGCAATTTAGTAGCATCTTCTCATGTTTTTGCAAAAAAAGCGAGCTGCTAAGTGCTCTATCACTCGGATCATGTACAAACAAATGAATCAGTATGGAAGCACCATCCATACGGTGTGAAGAAGCACAACATCGTGTACCCTCAACATTCACGATGCCAAAAAGAACCTCCACACACTGAGCATTTCATACTGAGCTATCTCAAACCCTCGACTGAACTCGTCCGCTCATCGCAGCCAGCAATACAACACACCATGGTCGATCACTGACACTTTTGATGAAGGTTTCTCTAAAACACCCATTGTGCCATGGCACGCTCCTCAGTCAGGATCATCAGCACATATAGGACCAATTTCATGCCTCCAGGATAAATCTCAAACTCGATACCAGCTACCGAAGTTGGCCACAACTCAGCATTACCAATAATGAGGAGCGAATAAGAAAGTGGCCAAGTCTGCCACAAAGAAAAACAAAAACTTTTAATAGAATATGATTCAAAACTAAAGATTGAACTTTAATCAAAAGGTTACCCTACTATTAATTTGAATGGTAGTCTCTACCTACAACGAGGAATATCCAATTCTTTCTTAGTGGATACAAAACACAAAATTTGTAACCAAGCCAATTTAGTTGGCCCATCCAAACACTAAGAAGTTCAAAACAATATTCTCCCAATAATTTATAATAAATTTGGCCCCAAGCCCTGATCAGTTGACTTGCCTCTTAAAAAAGGATCATTAGGTCCAACCATAACATGAACATACTGCCCATCCCACAATAATATCAGGCCCAACTTGGTTAGCCCACCGACCGATCATTAGAAAGAACCGATCCAGAGATAAGAATGAATGATAAGCCATCAACGATCAGGCACCAGCCTTTGGCCTCCAGATTATCCAACTGAAATGGATCATCATCCACTTTAGGGGAAGCATCATCTAGTACAATAACATTCATTTAGAAATCTACCTAATGAGAGGATTTAATTATATAGAAAGAGTCAGATAACCACTTGTCATGATTCTTCTCACTGAACTCACCAAGATTAGCTTAAGAAGACCATTAAAGGTCGGTCAGACCGCAGCCTAAATCAAGTATAATATTTACCAGCTGGACAATGAGAATTGTTGCACTCACAAGCAATCCGATCAAAATAATCTCACCAAAGGCAGGTTAAGTTCGATCTCAGCTGAGAAGTGGATGCTAGCCATGGGCCCCGCCTACGAGTCCAACATGCGACAAAATGGCTAGGTAAGTGGCTTCCAATTAAAACCACCGGTCTGGTTTACCTTAGACACCAATGGTTTAATTAGTTTTAATAAATCAACCTAACAGTTCGTGCTAGACCACATAGCAAAGAATCATAGTCCATCTGGGTCTTATTAAAGACATGACTAACCAACTACAACTATTGTAATTGATCTAGAGAATCCTTGACCTAATCTAAGACAATAATTGATTAGATTTAGTAATTCTAATTAGTCATTCTTTAATCCAACCCTAGGTCTAACCCAATTAATGGACCCTAATCCTTACTAACCCATTTAACCCAATGTGTTATGATTGTGTCTTAGGATCTTCAATTCACAATCTTAGATCCAATCAAATAACTTCTTAATTCTTAATTAAGTTTTGGCTAAGGGTGGGTTCGGCTTTTGAAAATAATTTTCATGTTTTGTAAAATATTTTTACAACATGGTTCTATCAACCAAGTTGCATGTTTGTTCATAATCAATATGCAAGTAAAATAAACAAACACTATTTAAGATATAATATAAGGTTCTATTAATTACAAGATTTCAACTAATAACAACTCACTAAATTTTCCTAGACAATTAAATATTATGATGACTAAAAAAAAATTTATATAATCCACATAACACTCTAAATTAATCTAATATCTTTAGATCATGTTAGATTAGCACGTACTAGAACACCTATCACGATAAGGGTAGAACCTACAAAGGAGACCTTAGACAGTCCATTGCAACTAATTTTTTTTCATTCTAAATTTAATAAATAAATTATAAATTAAGTTATATTAAAAATAATTTAACAGTATACAACATAAACATATGTAATAAAATTGGCTCTATATACCAATTGCAAGAACAAATCTAGGAATTTCATAGGGCTAGATCTTGAAACTTTTTTTCAAGATCTCAAGCGAAAGACTAATCAAATATTCAAAAAAATAATAAGAGTAAATTTATTATATGATTAAGGATGCATAAATCAAAAATAAAACCCCAATAAGAAAGAAAAAGATGATCAAATCAACCTAACCTCTTACAACTCTCATACATATAAGTTTTAGATCAGATCTATTACTTGAAGCAAGTTTAAGATATTAACTACTGATCGAGCTTGAGATGAAGTCAGCCTCCTCGCACGGACCACTGCCACGATCTCGATCTAAAATCCAATCCACGAAAACAAGCACAGCATCTAGACCGTACCTCTCGATGGCAGCCGCACAACCATCCAAAATTTATACTTTCAAATAATAAAAGAGATAGAGTTGCTAATCTGAGACTCTCTCAAAAAACTAAAATTAACACAGCACAGATGAAACATCAAAAAAGCCCTAGAAGAGGACCCCTCCTTCTTTCATAATAACACCTAGCGATACACCACCCCATCGCCAAGAACCCCTTCCATAATTTCAACACCCACCAACACCCCCAAATCTCTATATCCTAACCTTCAGAAATAAAACAGCCAATAATTAAAAAAAAAAGGTCCAAATTAAATCAAATCCTAGACTAGGAAATCCAAAACAGAAAATTACCGGCGACCCCAACTCTTGGTATCATGAACGGGTCACAGAAAAGGAGATTATTTCATTAATAAGAAACACGCACATTAATTAAACAGAGGGCGTAACCAGGAAAGATTTTGGGTCAATAAGGATCTATCCTCAAAGAATCTAAGCAAAAACCAATTCTCCTTTGATGCGTCTCCCCCCCCCTAACTGGATGGGAGAAGAGGGGTGAAAATCAAGAAAGAAACCGGATTTCCTGAAAAATACCTAGGTAGGAGGTGTTGGATCAAGGTGGCGCAA
>QRFJ01002883.1:48816-92143 GCA_006176705.1 Cocos nucifera
GGCACGAGGAGATCATGCGAGTGAGTGCTAGCACCACACTCACCCCCCGGAGATATTAGCATCCATTGCCTATGCCACAGAAGCTGCCCTCCTTCCCTCCTCCATGGCTTTTAGGTCTCTCTCTCCTACCCACACCCATGAATTTTGCCGAGACGTGCGTATTGAGTCTGCGACAGAGTGAAGTGCGACAGATAGATGGCGAGAGAGCAGACAGCTACTAATAAGACATAAGGAAGGACGACCACGTACAGTCAAGGCCTCTGTTCAAAACGAGTTTGAACTCCTTCAAAACTCAGATCCAGATGCTAATTTTTAGAGAGATGATAAAGAAGGCAGAAGTATCTTTAGATCCTACATGTTGCGATATTGGTAGAGGTCAGGCACTTGCGATATCGCACCTCAAGACTATGCTTCATTCCTCAGGCAGCGCACAGGAGATCGCAACGGAGTGCACTGCGATTCACTATGGAGCGTCAGTTGATCTACCTAATATATTAGATTAATGTAGAGTTTAATGTGTCATTATCTCATTTCATTTTCTTTGTATTAGATCAATAATATTAGATCTGGGAAGTCTCAAATCTCATCTGGATCCAAGAAAATTTTTTTTAAAATATCTCTCTTGATCCAATTAGATCTGAACGAATCTGATCCGAAAAAATAGGTTTTTCTTTCAGAAATATCACAAACAGAGAAATTACAAGATGTTATCATATAACATCCTTGATTAGCAACTACTTGCTCATCTCTCTTATTTAGCCTATTGGGGTCATCAAGATATTGAGGACAGTTTTTCTTCCAATGCTCCTGCTTCTTACACTGGAAGCACTCTACCTTATCTAGGTTATTCTTAGACTTCATGTTTAAATTAGGCATAGAGGCCTCAGCACAAACTACTTTGTACTACTAAATAATATTCAACTTTTGATACTTATTATCTAAGTTAGGTCCCATAAGTTAATCACTGTCTAATAGTAAATGGAGTAACTAATTCATTAAATCTAAAGATTTGGACTTTAATCAAAAGGTTCTCTCACTATTTTATTCGAACTAGTAGCCTCTACCTCTAATTCGAGGAATTATTCTAATTTCTTAGTGGATACTAGAATCCACGTAGACTGCACACAAGCCTAATTATGGTTGGTCAACCCATGTACATCTAAGTATAGGTTCATAACCAATTATTTCTCCAAATTATTTTTAATAATTTCATTTTCCCAGGTATCTTTCAGTATAACCTTAACACTGAAAACTCGGTTAGGTCCAACCTTAACATGATCATATTGTCATCTAACTAACTATTGACATTTGTAAGCCAACATGTTGTCAATCCTAACACCATATTATGATTATCACTGATTTATTAGTAGATAAGCACCAGGCCTATGGGCCTCCAATGATTATCCAATTGATGGACCCATTATCATCCATTTAATGGGAGGCTATGATCTAGTTATGACAATAACTATTTCATTTTAGGGACTTAATAATTTTAGAGGATTTAATTAAAAGATGAGGAAAGGTCAGATGAACCAGCTTGTCATGATTCTTTCACTGACTTCACCAAGTCAGCTTAAGGAAGACCATTAATAGGTTGGTCAAGGAGCATGTAAATCAGTCATACTAATTTACCTAGCTGACATGGGTTAGCTCGAATAATCAAGTGATCCGATCGAAATATAATTTCACCAAAAGGCCAGGTAAGTTCGATCAGTAGGAGAATCTGCCAAACTTGCCTTAGACACCATTAGAAATGGCTAGGTAAGTGGGCTTCCAATTAAAGACCACCGGTCTGGTTTACCTTAGACACCAATTGGTTTAATTAGTTTCAATCAAATCAACCTAACAGTTCGTGCTAGACCACATAGCAAAGAATCAAGTCCATCTTGGGTCTTATTAAAGACATGGACGTAACCAACTACAACTATTGTAATTGATCTAGAGAATCCTTGACCTAATCTAAGACAATAATTGATTAGATTTAGTTAATTCTTTAATTAAGTCAATTCTTTAATCCAACCCTAGGTCTAACCCAATTAATGGACCTTATCCTTACTAACCCATTTAACCCAATGTGTTATGATTTGTGTCTTAGGATCTTCAATTCACAATCTTAGATCCTAATCAAATAACTTCTTAATTCTTAATTAAGTTTTGGACTAAGGGTTGGGGTTCGGCTTTTGGAAAATAATTTTCATGTTTGTAAAATATTTTTACAACATGGTTCTATCAACCAAGTTGCATGTTTGGTTCATAATCAATATGCAAGTAATATAAACATGAATCTACTTTAGATCTAATATAAAGGATTCATGTAATTAAAATAATTTCAACTTTAATCAATCATAAATTTTTCTAGATCAAATATAATATATTTATGATGATTAAAATTAGATTAAAATATTTTTAATCAGATCATAAAATCTCTTAAATTTAATCTAAAATTTTATGATCAATGTTTTAGATTAGCACGTACTAGGACAACGTCTCTATTGTAAGGAGTAAACCTTACAATAGGACAACCTTATAGCAGTCCGTGCAATTTGTTGCCCAGAGGTAGCAACCCAAGAGGGGGGAGGGGATGAATTGGGTTCTTATAAAATTTTAATCAAATTTACTTTCTAAACAAGTATATGCTTTGAATTTAATCAAAGTGGTGTGATGAAATGTATGCAATATAAGCAACGGAATTAAGATAACAAAATCAAACTATAAAAGTAAAGCAAGAATTATAAGTATGCAAAGAAAAAAAGAAAAGAACACAACACAAACATACAAAGATTTATAGTGATTTGGTACAACCTGTACCTACGTCCATATCCCAAGCTTTTCTTGGGATTTTTACTATAATCCATTATTGATTATAGTGTATTTATTTTTCAGGTTCATAAACAAACCTAGTTGGTTTTCACAAGAGCATCAACCAAAATCTAACACCGTTAGTTTTTCGGGTTCACTAACAATCCAGTTGATTTTTTGGGCTCACCAACCAAAATCTATAATGTCCAATTTCGAGCTTGGATGGGCCTAATTTTTAAGTTTTTTCTTCCAAACTTGAAAAGAAATAAAAAATATAAGTAAAGTTTCAGCATAATATAAAAAATAGAGTTTAAGCTCTTTTAAATTCTAAAGAGGAAGCCGATGATGTGCTCGTTTGAAGCTTAGCTTTTCTTCAAATTATGCTTGAGAGAATGTAGAAGATATTGGAGAAGATTGCTTTGAAGGCTCGCTAAAATCTATTCATAACTTTTCTTTCTTTTTCTTTTTCTTTGGATATTCAATGTTCCTCATCGAAAATAAAAGCATCTCTCTTTAAATTTCTTTATAATCTTTTTCAATTAATTCTCCACCTTTTAAATACCTTTAGAGATGTTAGAGGAGAGTTCTAGTTGTTGGGAGCTCTGAAATAGCTATTAGGATCGAAAAATAGTCGTTGCAAAACTAACCATTTAAGGCAATCCGTGCAAAATGAGACCTCTCGATTTTTCATGAGACCTCTCATCAGATTTCGAGACCTCTCGATTCTGAATGAGATGTCTAGCCAAAACTGCGAGATTTTTCGAGAATCCTACGAGACCTCTCACTCTTAAAGCACAGAAACTAAGTTTCTATCTTCTGAGATCGAGAGCTCTCGAGATTAACTCGAGATCTCTCAAAATCATGCCAGAACTGCATTTGGGTGTGCCAGTCCACTCGAGAGATCTCGAAAAAATTTAAGGCATCTCAAAAATTATTCCAAGACTATTTTGAGGGATTTTTTCTATCAATGAAGGAGATTTGATTTTTTATTTGAATTTTACTTTATATCTTTCTTGTTTTGGTTAAAGAACTCTCTTTCTTCTAGTGTTTGGAAGCTTAAGAAAAAATTTTTCTTTAAGAATCTTGACTTCATGAATTTTTATAGATTTTGTTTGGAAATAATTTTTTAATTTAAATATCTGAAAAGTCCTACATCCACTCATGAAATACATGGTTAAATACTCAAACACTCAAAGTTTGGCAATCATCAAAATCCGTCATGGGGTCAACAATCTCTTTCTTTTTGATGATGGCAAAACTTTGAGTATATACATAAAAATAAAATTTAATGTATTTCAATAAATTGGTTAGTATAAATCATGAAGTAATAATGTATACAAATATAATGCATGCTTCATGAAAGACTTTCATAAATATTATATACTTAAATTATATGCTCATATTAAGATCATTTCTCAGTTCAACTTAATGAGTATCAAGGTACAAACATCAAAAGCTTTGAGTTTCTTAAGCATCAATTCTTCAAGCATATACTCAACATAAATATTTTTTTCTCTTTTTGACAACATCAAAAAGCTCATGAAAAGAAATAAGAAATAATCATCAAAATCAATAATATGAATATATCAAAGTAAAAATTGTTTCAAGTTCAGAAAATTAATTTATATGAGTCATCAAAATCAACATCAAAGCATTGAATTGAGAGATATATTAAATTTATGAAATCAATTTAAATGAGTCATCTCACTTTTTGAAAATTTATCATTTGACTCAAAATAAGTTTCAAATATTTATTTTAATTTTAGAAATTAGCTTGAATTTAAATATTATATGCTCTCCCCATTTTTAAATGAATATGATCTTTACTCAGATTTTCAAATATGCACTTTTAAGCTTTAAGAGAAATAGAGTTTTTTAAAAAATTAGAATATAAAATAAAGTATGGTATATACTTTAATATTCAATCTTTTCTTTTCTTAAAAAAAATTAGTCAATTAAGTTTGAAAAAGATATATATTGAGAATATATTGAGCAAAGTAAAATAAACAGTATCAAAGCAATAGATAGATACATTTTTAAATTTATTTCTTTGAGTAAAAATTACTTCAATATTAATAGTTCATAAGAATTTTATAATGCACATCAGAAATTTAGTATCAAATTTGAATTTTCAAATGAGTTTCAAAATTGAGTTCAGAAATTTATTTTTGAGAAGGAATATGCAGAGAATTTAATTTAGCTCCAATCATTTGCTAAGAATGATCAGGTAAATCAAGTTTAAAGATTGGCACATGAAAGATTTAGTATTATATTTATTAGTAAGCTTCAAAATTATAAGAATGTATCAAAATTAATTTGTTTGGAGTAAGAATGTGTCTCAAACTTCTTTTACTCTAAATAGTTTTCAAAAATGATTTGGCAATCAAATCATGCATATCAAATTGAATAAATATCTGAAAGCTTAATTTAAGAAGATCATAAAAAAGTTTATTGAGAATTTAATTTCATATTTAATTTTCTTGACTTAAATTAATCAAATCAAATTAGAAAATATCTCTCTCCCTATTTTTCATACTTATAACTAGATTAATTTACCTTTTAACTTTCTCTTCCTCTTTATTTCAAATCAAGCAAATTTAATCTTGAATTTAACTACTAAATTCTGATTTTCTAAATTTAAAAGATATTTTTAATTTTAATTAATTTTAATTAAAAAATTATTTTTTTAATTTTTTTTCTTACTTTAGCAAATAAAGCTATTTTAAAATTAAACAAAATTTAAAAGTATAAGGATCAATTGAGTGAACTAAGCATTAATCAAATAAAACATTCACTCAATTAAGTTCAGAAAAATATATGAGATTCTTTGTATTGGTCTCAAAAGATATCATATCAAGAGTATATCAATGTAAAATAGATTTGAGATATTATATCTAATTCTTTTGCTAAAAAATAATACAATAAAATGCAAGGCAAGAATGATACCAATTAAACCAAGAGTAAAAGTTTTCTTAGGAAGAAGTTTTTTGATACCAATTAAACTAAAATTTAGACCAAATCATAATTTTCTTAATAGTTCAATACCATTTAAAGGTCAATTTGCAAATTTAGCTTGATATCGATGATTTTAGTTTTAAATTGATAAAGATGAATTGATTCAAATTAAATAATTTTGAGGATTTCAAATGATAAATCAATTTGAATTGATATCAACAAAACAAGCAGGATAAATTATATAAAAATTTTTAGTTATTCTTCAAAAAGATCATCTCTTTCTTTTCTTAAAAAATATCAAGCAATTAGGTTCAAAAAATTTGAATTTATCTTAAACATTATCATATAAAAAATATAGCTATGCAAAATCAGATTTGAAACAAGGCCATTTCTTCTATTTTTGTCAAAAGATAAATAAATTAAATACATGGCAAATGGAAAGTTGTTTGATACCAATTACTTAAAATTGAAGTCCTCTTTAAAAATTTAGCTTTAAAGATAAATAAAAACTTTCTTGAAATATCTTGCTTCTTATCAACTTCAAAAGATTCAAGAAGACTATTTTTCAAATTCAATTTTTAAAATCAGTCAATCGGAATAAAGTATGAATGTTCATCAAAAAATTTACTTTTAAGATAAGAAAAGGCAATCAAATTAGTAATGAAGAAAGATATTCAAATAAATTTAAAAAATAAAAAATTAATCACTTGTAGGAGTTCCAATAACCAAATAGGATAAGATCAAATAAAGAAAATCAAGTATGATTAAATCAAGGAGGATCTAGATAATGGTTCTATGGGATTTGGTTCAACTAGAAAATTTTAAATTCTTAGAGGTAAACCTAAGATGCAAATGCAGATGACTACATCAAGCACTTAATTTTTATAATTGAATGTTTTATTTTCAAGTACTTAGATCATGCAATTTTTTTGGGATATTTCAACATTTAAGCATCTTATGGGGGATTGTCAAACTTAGTTTCTCTTATGGATTTGATAATTAAAATATTTATACCTAATTGATCATCTTTTAAATTAAATTCATCAATTGTAAAATTGATATTGAGAGGCTTGAAATATCACACTAAATTTTTAAGATAAATTAATTTCATATTGATTCAAAACATGATACCTATAGAAAAGCACATTGATTTAGAAATCAAAGTATTCAAATCATTTCAAGCATCAAAGTCAATCAATCATTCTAATCTCATCGAAACATAGAGAGTATTTCAAGCAAGTAAATATTATATGAAACTATATAAATAGATTATTAGAATCAATAGAATTAATCAAACAAACATTGATGGTATGATGTGAGAAAAGTTTAGATTTTATCCAAACGCATCATCCATCCATTTTTATTTTCAAGGCATCCATCAAAATATTCATATTGATTCAAAACATGATACCTATAGAAAAGCACATTGATTTAGAAATCAAAGTATTCAAAGCATTTCAAGCATCAAAATCAATCAATCATTCTATTCTTATCGAAATATAGAGAGTATTTCAAGCAAGTAAATATGATATGAAACTATATAAATAGATTATTAGAATCAATAGAATTAATCAAACAAACATTGATGGTATGATGTGAGAAAAGTTTAGATTTTATCCAAAAGCATCATCCATCCATTTTCATTTTCAAGGCATCCATCAAAATATTTTTCTCTTTTTATTCATTGGATCCTTGGTGTACCTACAAAATCATTTCATAATTTTTGGTACCCAAGCCATCTTGGGTCCATAGGAATTAGTGCATATGGTTCCTTTTGGAACCCAAATTTGTTTGACTAAAGTATGGCCAACCTTTTTAGTGTTACACTCTAAAATTTTATGGCCTATTTTATTACATTTGAAACATGTAATAGAATAATTTTTAGGTGAAGTTTTACTAAACATGTTCTTCATAAATTTTTATTTTTTTAAAGGATTATATCCAATTCCAGCTTGATCAAAAATAGCTTTTTGATTATTCAAAATTGATTGAAGCTTTTGAGATCTGATTGTAAACTTATTGAATAAAGGCTTCAATATTTCAATCTCTTTTCCTAATATAGCATTTTCTTCCTAAAGAGATTTTTCAGATCTTAGAAGTTTTTCTTTTTATTCAACTAGAAATTTTTCAAATTTTGCAATATTCTCCTTTTCCTTAGTTAAAGTTTCCATTTCTTTCAAAATATCTTTTTCAATCAATAGTTTATTCTTTTCATTAGCTAAAAGAAGATTAAACTTTTTGATTTCTTTATATTTTAGTCATAATTTTTTGAATTCATCTATTAAATCATTAAAGACTTTAAACAATTCATCAAATGTAAATTGAAAAGAATTTTCTGAATTTATCTCATCTTCATTGATCATGAGGCAAAAATTTGTAGCACTTTCTTCCTCCTTTTTATTTCTCATTTCTTTGCTTTGCTCCTTCTTAATTGATACTTTCCTTTTTTTTTATTTCCTCTTCTTCTTTTTCTTCTTTTCATCCTCATGAGCCATGAGGCATAGGTTGGGATGAGCTGTCTTCTCTTCTTGGGAGCTTGATTCCTCTTTTTGATTTACTCTTCCATAAGTTATTTTCAATTTCTTCCAAACTTGATTTGCTGAAATGCAAGAAAAAATTAGATTGAACTCATTTAAATCTAATGAAAAACAAAACATATGTAAAGCTTTAGCATTTAGTTGGATTGTTTCTTTATCAACAATCAATGTATTGTGTGTGTGAGCTATCAACAATAATTTTTCATAAATTATAATCATGTTCTTGTATGAATATTTTCATCCTAGCTTTCCAATAGGTAAAATTTGAGCCATTAAATAGAGGAGGTCTATCTATGGAATGGCCTTCATTAAAAAAAGATTCCATTTTGGATTGCTAAAAAAATCTTTAGCTCCAAACGGATAGGTCAATAATCAATAACAGAGCACCTACTCTGATACCAATTATTGCCCAGAGGTAGCAACCCAATAGGGAGGATGAATTAGATTTTTATAAAATTTTAATTAAATTTACTTTCTAAATAAGTATGTGCTTTGATTTTAACCCAAGTGGTGTGATGAAATATATGCAATATAAGATAATAAAATCAAACTATGAAAGTAAAGCAAGAATTATAAGCATGCAAAGTATGCAAAGGAAAAGAAGAAAAGAGCACAACACAAATACACAAAGATCTATAATGATTTGGTGCAACCCGCACCAACATCCACTCTCCAAGCTTTTCTTGAGATTTTCACTATAATCTATCCTTGATTATAGTGTGTTTATTTTTTAGGTTCATAAATAAACTTAGTTGATTTTCATAGGAGCACCAACCAAAATTTAACATCATTAGCTTTTCGGGTTCACTAACAATCCAATTGATTTTTCGGGGTCACCAACCAAAATCTATAATATCCAATTCTAAGCTTGGATGGGCCTAATCCCCAAGTTTCTTTCTCCCAAAGAAACTTAAAAAAAAATAAAAAATACAAGTAAAGTTTTAACATAATATAAAAAATAAAGTTTAAACTCTTTTAAATCCTAAAAAGGAAGCCGATGATGTGCTCGATTGAAGTTTGGCTTTTCTTCAAATTGTGCTTGAGAGGATGTAGAAGATATTGGAGAAGATTGCTTTGAAGGCTCGCTGAAATCTGTTCACAACTTTTTTTCTTTTCTCTTTTCTTTGGATATTCAATGTTCCTCATCGAAAATAAAAGAATCTTTCTTTAAATCTCTTTATAATCTTTTTCAATTGATTCTCCACCTTTTAAATACTTTACAGATGGTTAGAGGAGAGTTCTAGCCATTGGGAGCTCTGAAATAGCCATTGGGATCGAAAAATAGTCATTGTAAAACTATCCGTTGAAGGCTGTCTATGCAAAATGAGACCTCTCAATTTTTCATGAGACCTCTTGATTCTGAACAAGACATCTTGTCAGAATCATAAGACCTCTTGAAAATCCTACGAGACCTCTCACTCTCAGAGCATAGAAACTATAGAAACTAAGTTTCTATCTCCTGAAATCGAGAGCTCTCGAGATTAACTCGAGATCTCTCAAAATCATGCCAAAACTGCGTTTGGGCATGCCAGTCCACTTGAGAGCTCTCAAAAAAATTCTGAGATATCTCAAAAATTGCTCCAAGACTAGTTTGAGAGATTTTTGCTACCAATCAAGAAGATTTGATTTTTTTATTTGAATTCCATTTTATATCTTCCTTATTTTGGTCAAAAGGCTCTCTTTCTTCTGATCTTTGGAAGCTTAAGAAAAATTTCTTCTTTAAGAATCTTGACTTAATGAATTTTTGTAGATCTTTTTTTAAAATGATTCTTCAATTTGAATACCTGAAAAGACCTAGATCTACTCATAAAATACATGGTTAAATACTCAAACACTCAAAGTTTGGTAATCATCAAAATCAATCATGGGATCAACACAATCTAAAACTTTTATTTTTAGATCTAAAATTATTTTGAATCTAATAAATTATAAATAAAATTAGATCATATCTAATAAATTTATGATAAGAAGTAGATCAACACGAACTAGGACAACCTCTCCACTATAAGGGATAAATCTTACAGTAGGACAACCTTATAGTAGTTCATGTGATCAAAATTTTTAATTTTAGATTTAATAATTAGATTATAAATTAGATTTAATTTAAGAAATAATTTAAACATACACACATAATCATGTAATAAATAATCTGGCTTTGATACCAATTGAAGGAACCAAATCTAGGATTTTAGGGCTAGATCTTGAAACTTTTTCAAGATTAGATAGTAAAAGATTAAAATTAATCAAAATTAATTTTAAATATTAAAAAATATTCTAAATGTAAGATCTATTACATGATCATGGTATGTTATTAAATCAAAAATTAAAATCTAAAGAAGTAACTAAAACATGTTGATCACATCAACATGTATATACACTATATCTAATGCAGGTATGAAAACAATAGATCAAATCTATTACCTGTGCAAGTTAGATATTCTAACTTGCTAATCCAGACTTGAGGATGAAGTTGTGAGCCGGACACATGTCCAGCCTCTAGGAGTCGTCCACATGAGCCCACGATCATGATCAAAAGTCCAGATGCTGGAAATCAACATAGTATGCTAGTACCGTGCTGATCCTTCTTTGATGGTCGATTTGGAACCACATTCTTCAAATCATGGACTATACAATTTTTAGAAGGAAGGGGAAGAGATTTTGAACCTGAAACACCTTTCAAAAATCTCTAAAGGAGGAGGAAGAGATCAAAGAAAAATCCTAGAAGAAGAACCCTTCTTCTTCTTCTTATTTTCTCTCACCTAGACACCTAGATTGGTGTCTATGGAATCCCCATGCCCTAATATTCTTTCTCCCTGATTTTTACACGCTGCAAAGCTCTCTCAATGATATAGAATTCACAAAAAAATCAATCCAAAATTCATTTTAAATATTGAGATATGAAAGAGTCTTGTCTAGGTCAAATACCTAGATAAGGCAGGTCCAAAATAGGCAACTAGCTGCGGTGCCCAACACTTGGGCGCCCCCTCCTTTCTTTATGTTGTGGACCACTAAGAATAAGCACACAAAATTTGTTGGGGGTATCAACATACTTTGATACAACTTGCTAAGGATCTAGTACCAGTGGATTGTGACAGGAAGAAAGAGAAAACTAAAAATAAAAACATAACCAAGTATGTGGATCAGCCTAAAGGCTCGCTTCCACGGGGCATGCAAACTTCACTATGAAAAAAGAAGAGATATAAGAGGAGATTACCCACTCTCAACTCATGTATACAATCCTCTCAACAAGAAGTTATCCCTATCAAACTCTTTCTTGGAGACTCCCTAAAATGACTATAGTCCGTCGCCAAGCTATCTGCCCGAAGCTCCTGCTCCTACTGTCACTAGCACCCTTCTCTCTGCTATCTGCATCTCAGGCTCTCTTAAAAAATATAAGCCATAGCCTCTACCTCAAGTCACGGCCCTTCTGCTAAGCCACACCTTCTACCTCTCTCAGTCTGCTGCTTAAATAGCCACAGTCACGGCCCAAAACCCAAGCAAAAATGGAGAAGGACCGCGCGCAGTCTGTGTGGAGAAAAGGACTCCCCTATGCATCTGCAAGGTAGCCTGGGCCTAGGCTGCATGCGTGCGTGTGCTTGGGCTTGGGCTGCACCCGCGTGCACCCGACCTAGGCCACGCATGGCACTGGGCTGCATGCCCACACTAGCTGGTCTGAATGCCAGTGCGCACTTGTGCCAACCCAAGGGGGCCCACGCACCTCGATCACGTGTCCGTGGGCCTGCCGATTGTGGGCCCCACTTTGATGATCCGTCGGATGCTCTGCATGCTTCTTTCGCACGTATCTTCACCATCCAGACTCTGATTGAGGTGTTCTTAGACTCGTTGGACTTCGTTCATTATTTTGGATCTCGCTGTGGGAGAATTTGAGGTATTTTTCTCAACAATCTCTACCTTAATTTGATATTCGATCTCCACCTATCTGAGAGTTCGTCTAGCGCCTCCATGCTCTGGGGCAATCACCTGCTGATCATGGATGGACAAATATGGGAGTCGAGCTAGGCTGCTCGATCCAACCTCCGTCAACTGCTGTGATCTGCCTGACCTGAGACTTGCTTGGGATAGCCTCCTGCGGTAATAGAAACTTCACCTTGTGACATCGCATGTCGTCCTCCCAAGTCTCTCATTTCATGCTCGATCCTTCTCCACCTGGAGCTCCACCTCGCACTGGGCTTCCTGACATGAGATAATGTCCTCCATACTTTCTTTCTCTAAGCATCATCCTACTATCGCGCATGACCCTCAGGATTCCTTCATCAACTTTCCATCTGAAGTCGGTCGAATCCAGTCTACTCAGTGAGATTAGATTCTTCTTAAAGCTGGGTATGTATCAGACCTCACCCAACTTCTTCACTATTCCATCATGGAGCTTCATGCTGACCATCCCGCTGTCCTTGATCTCATAGCTCGATCCATCTGATAGGAACACAGTACCGTCGTCGATCTCTAGGGAGTCAAACATCTCTTCTCCATAACATACATGATGGGAACAAGCAAAATCCAAAATCCACTGGAAGGAAGAAATAGATACCTCATCAAAAACTAGAAGGATATCATCACTGCCTTCTATATCACTATTGGCCACCACCATAGTAGCTCTCATCTGATCCTTGAGTTATGGACAATCCTTGACTTGATGCCCCAACTCATCGCACTTGTAGCATTTGATCTTGCTTTGGTCCCTCATCTTGGACCTGGATCATCCTCCTCACGATCTTCTGCCGCTCCATCTATTGCCTCCTGCTCCTCCAAAAATTGCCAAAGTTGAGCTGCTGCCATCTGAGCTCAAAGCTGGGTTCTCCCTTCTAAGAACTTCATTCTGGAGTATCGCTACAGTGACCTCATCCATCTTGATGGTGCTTTTCTCCACTAGAAGAGCAGTCACCAAGGACTCATATGAAGGGGGAAGCGATGCTAGCAAGACCAACGCCCTGGTCTTCTCCTCAACTTTTTTGCCAACACTGAGAAGGTCGGTGAGGATCTTTTGAAAGTTGGATAGATGCTCCCGCATGCTCTGACCTTCGTCCATCCGTAGTCGGTAGACCTTCAAAGGAAGAGGGTATTGGTGAGCGACTTTGCCATGTACAACTCCTCGAGCTTCGACCACAGTGCCATTGGAAAAGTCTTTCCAAGTAAATGGATCACCACATCATCCACTAGGTACAAGCGGATCGTGCTCACCGCCTGCATTTAGATCCGCTTTCAATCCTTCACCTCTGTGGTGGCTGGCATCTCATCGTACAAGAGAGCATCGATCAAACCATGTTGGATGAGGACATCCTTTGTCCTTGCTTGCCATAAGAAAAAATTACCCTTGCCATCAAATCTATTGATCTCTACCTTGATTGCACTTATCTTCTCCATATTCTTCAATCTCTATCACTATTGTTGCTATCTACACTTCAGTACCATTTGGGATTTGATACCAATTATTGGAGGGGTATCAACATGCTTTGATACCACTTGTTAAGGATTTAGTACCTACGGATTGTGATAGAAAGAAAGAAGAAAATAAAAAATAAGAAACAATCAAGTACGTGGATCAGCCTAAAGGCTCGCTTCCATAGGGCATGCAAACTTTACTATAAAAAAGGAAGAGATACAAGAGGAGATTATCCACTCTCAACTCATGTATACAATCCTCTCAATAAGAAGTTATCCTTACTAAACTCTTTCTTGGAGACTTTCTAAAATGACCGTAGTCCATCGTCTAGTTGTCTGTCGAAGCCCCTGCTCTTGCTGTCGCTAGCGTTCTTCTCTCTGCTCTCTGCATCTCAGGCTCTCTAAAAAAATACAAGCCACAACCTCTACCTCAAGTCATGGTCCTTCTACCAAGCCACACCTTCTACCTTTCTTGATCTGTTGCTTAAATAGCCACGGTCATAGCCCAAAACCGAAGCAAAAATAGAGAAGGACCGCATGCAGTCCTCATGGAGAAAAAGACTCCCCTATGTGTCCGTGAGGCCGCCTGGGCCCAGGCCGTACCCGCACGCGCATGCCTGGGCCTGGGCTGCGCCCGCACATGCCCACACTGGTTGGCCCATGTGCTAGTGTGCACCTATGCTGGCCCCAACGAGCTCGCATGCCTGGGTCATGCATCCATGGGCCCCACATTAGCGATCCATCGGATGCTCCGCGTGCTTCTTCTGCGCATATCTTCGCCATCCGGACTCTGATTAAGGTATTCTTGGGCTCGTTGGACTCCGTTCATCATTCTAGACCTTGCTGTGAAAGAATTTGAGATATTCTCAACAAAATTCTCCTTTTTTCCATGAAAAAATGAAAGAAAAATTAGAGATGTGGACAACATAAAGGAAGGAGGAGTTTTAGGTGCTTAAATTTCTATCTCATAGAATTTAAATCAAAACCAACTCCTAGTTTGACTTGGTACACAACCAAATGCCATCTAAGGAACAAGGGAAGGCTATGGGCGTGCGTGAGGGCTTGGTAAAAGATTTTTCCATGTTCAAAATCAAAGAGAAGGGGTGTGGGGGGCATGAGGGGTTAATGGCGCAAGGAATAGGAAGTCCTAGTCATACTAGGATTCCTATTTTGACTTGGTCCAAGATAGTTTCTTAAACCAAATCAAACCAAAACTAATTCAACCCAATTAAATTATGTCCTAAACTAATTAAGAACTTAATTAAATTAGACTAAATTAGATTTAATTTTAATTTAATTTTCTAATCAAATTAAAAAATTGGGTTGATCTAAGTCCTAGTTGAACTAGGACTAGTTTTTTCTTGCACTTGGCTTATCCAATAAACCAATTGAACTTGATCCAATCAAGCCCAAACCAAATCTAATTAAATTATATTTAATTATACTTAATCTCAGCTCTCTGATTTAATCAAATTAAGCCAATTAGCAATCTAATTACTAATCAATCCTCCTGCAATACTTACACTAGGTTAAACATCAATCGTATTGATTGTTTAACCCTAAAACGATTCTTAATCATTGATCAACCATCTAATCGCATCATAAGCTCTAATGTGTGTGACCTCATACATTCGAACCTAAGGTAGTAGCATAGGAATAGACTCCTATACCAATTGAAGTAACCATCTAGCAATGGTACCCGACGATTGGATAAGTCGAATGTGTAGAACAATATTCTTAGAACCCATGTGGATATAGTTTCCATATAATTCATCCCCTTGATCAAAATGCTTGTAGAATATCTCAAAGTTTAACTATCAACTCTGATCTGATTGTCTACATTATATTTTAAAATATCAAATCCATCTGATGGATTATCCTGACCAAGGTTTTGCTATATTGAAATACAGTGATACATTCTTCTCCAACTCTTGAAGTGGTCAATTCCATCTTAATCACACTCTAACTTTGTAAGTACTTGATTGTGTCCAGAAGCTTTTCATTACTGAATTAGAAATTCAGTTAGTTTGATACCAAAGCATAGTGAGTTGCTTGCAAGTCACTGAGGTGATCTCAGGTCTAAGGGATATTTATACCTATATCCCATCAGAGACATTCTCGATAGCAGAATGCTCTAAAGTTGGTTATGTTCAATGATGATATATCCATACATCTCACCTATATGCCATACCAGTGTCTCCATACTCCTTAGTTAAGAGGACAACCAACCTATATGATATACAGTGATCTATGCTCGATAGACACTATTGTCCTAATTAACAGCCTATCATTTGGTCGTAAATAGATTTAAAGACTAATCGATAAATTCTCTCTTTATTGAAGCTAAATAGTCCTAAGGACTTCATCACAATAATGGAGTTCATTAGAAGATGAATACTTTATGATGAAAAATATCAAAAATATATTTTATTTATTAATAAATTAATTATAAATATAGTATAGCACAACCGTTAATAGGCTGATGATTGGTTTTGGGATGCATTTTCTAACAAGAACTACCTCCAAAGGAATAGCATGTTGGTGAGCGACTTTGCCATGTATAACTCCTCGAACTTCGACCATAGCACCGTCGGAGAAGTCTCGCCAAGTACATGGATTACCACATCATCCGTGATGTACAAGCAGATTGTACTCACTACCTGCATTTGGATCTGCTTTCAATCTTTCATCTTTATGGTGGCTGGCATCTCGTCATACAAGAGAGTGTTGATCAATCCATGTTGGATGAGGATATTTTTTATCCTTGCTTACCACAAGAAGAAATTATCCTTTCCATCGAACCTATTAATCTCCACCTTGATTGTGCTTGTCTTCTCCATATTCTTCAATCTCTATCCACTGCTATGTTAGATATGTGTGCTCTTGAAGCTAGATTAGCTGACACTTGTAATATACTTATAAGGGCAAAATTATAATTTTGACTATAAATAATAAAATAATTTATTTTCTATCATAATATGTATTTGAAAGTGTCTGTGATACATCTCTTGAGTTAATTGCAATGATTGTTCATATTTTTAAGAGTTGAAAATTTAAGACATGAATTTTCATTATTAACTCATAAAATGCTTCCGATCGTAGGATCATCATGAGGATGGTGATTGATCTGGAAGGTTGATGTACGATCACTTCGTTAGGATAGATGAGTCTTGAGTCTATAGTGTAGAGACACCAAAGTGAGAGTACAGGTACTCATTACAGAACGAGGACACAAAGCATGATCACCTCGAGCAGTCATGAGGAAGTCTATCTTCTCGTCAATGACTGACTCGAAGCTACAGTGGTGTGTTTGGTTCTTTGACCTGAGGTGCATCAATAGTTCATCTTGAAGGTGTTATAGTTTGACCACACCATAACTCGATCTCCTAGCCATTCAAAATCCTAAGGTGTATGTTGGCTATAGCATGTTCATTGTAGGAATTGGATTACACCAATAGAAGATCTATCTACCTCGATAGAAGAGGAGCAACCCTACGATGATCATGAGAATCAAGTTCATAAAGCCCATGGCCATGGCAGAGTGAAATAGTAGAAAGAGTTTCTATTAGGGTTTTCACATTGGACTTTAATCGAATGATTAATTTGTATGATGGATATTAGGGTTTGACGAGATCACCTTAACCCTAATCCGATCAGAGCTCAAGATAGAGGAAATTAATCACATAAAACACTGCATCGAGAGGTTCACTTTCAATTTTGATGGGTTGCCACCATATGTTGCTAAGTGTCACTGGTGGATTTTGGGAGTAATTAGAATGATTTGGATGATCGATCATACTAGTTATCTAAATCAGAAAAGTTCTAATCCATCGAAAGATATTTCGATGATGTCGATGATAGAGATCATGATATATCCCATTACTATACGAAACTGAACCTAACTGGATCACACAAATAAGAGTTTGGATTTAGATATCATCAATTAGATTAACCCAGTTCAATTGATTTGAATAAGATTCAATTAGGTTCAAGAAAATCGTGCTAGCACATGATTGAGCCTAATGTTCTCCTTTTACAATCATTAAAACTTGTCTCGACTGAGCTAAATGTGTTTGGGCTCACTCAGAAACCTTTACTTGGTCTGATTGGAGCTTGTCTAGATCAAAAAAGGGTTGTCTTAATTTATGAAATAAATTTGAGGCAACACCTACCATTTTCCATCACCTGCTAAATCTTATCTTTGGACTTCGGTCAAATGTTGACCTTTGACACTTAGACATCTGCCCATGTGTCATGCACCCATAGAAGAGAACCTTGGCCCTTGTCCCCCTACTAAAAAGTAGATAGGTAGGGGGCACATGCCTAGGGAGGCGTGTGCTCCATGAGGATAAGATTTGGAGTCCCATACAGATGGGACTCCAGTTGCTTCAGGGAATCAAACTAGATGGCACCAAGAAGACTTATTTGACCCAGTCTTGGCACCATCTAAGGAGAGTTTTGAGGGACTCTAATCTAATTAGATTAGATGATGTCATTCCATCAATCAGATTTAGATTTGATTGCACAAAGGGCCATGATTGGCCGGGATGATGTGGCATTGCATGGCGTAGCACGATCTATATAAACCCTATCCGCACTTAGAAAAAAAAGCTTCTGCCCTTAGCCCATGCCACAAAGCTTTTCTCCCTCCTTCTCCATACCACCTTCTGATCTTCTCGCTCCTCTCCATGCCCAAGAGGTTTTGGGCATGAGTTAGGTGCGATCCAAGCAAGTGAAAGGCGACAGGAAAGGAAGAAGGCAATACTGCTGCAAGAGACAACAGTTGTTCTTCAAAATAGTTTTTGAAGACATTCAAGATCAGATCTAGATTTGATTTTTGGAGAATTGATTGAAAAAAAAAGATCTCTAGATCCTATCCAAGTGGATATTGGTAGAGGCCAAGCACTTGCATGGCTACGTCCAGAATCTCAGGCAAACATCGAGATCATCATAGGATAATTAGATTATCTAAAATAAAGGTATAATTAAATTAGATTTAATTTAATTTTTATTTTATTTTATTTTATTAGATTAGTATGATCAGATATGAAAAGTCTAAGATCTTAGAAGAAAATTTTTAAAATATTCCTCTTGATTCAATCAGATCTAAACGAATCTGACCTGGGAAATAAGGTTTTTTCTTTCAACTAGTACTAGAGCCAGGTTCCAAAATTCATTAGATCTAATTTTAATTTATTTTTAATCTAATAATTAGATAATTTTAGATATCACATGAGATGTGATTAGATTTAAAATTAAAAAATTAAAAAATAAATAATCTAGATCTAAGATGTATGAGATGCATGACTAGACGAGGAATGGAATTATTCTATGTATAGTCTAATATGATCATAATTTTAATTTAATTAATTATAATTTTTAAATTTATTTATTTACTATTTTTTGATATTATAAATATTATAATTAGATTTAGAAAATAGAAAATAAATTTATTTAATTTATTCATATGAGATATGATAGATGCATGTTTAGACTAGTTGTAGAATAGTTCTACAAAATTATCTAGAATAAATTTTAATTTGATATGATCAAATTTAAATCTTATTTTTTAGATATTTATGAGATAATTTAGATCTAAAAATATGCATGATATGATACATGAGATGTATGCAAAATATATTTTTAGTTAGATTAATTTTTATATATGTGATATATGATGTAGATCTAACTAGTTTTGTAGATTTATCATGTTTCTGATTAAGGTGTTCCCCTTGACCGTTCGATCATAAGAATGAAGTAGGATTTAAAGACCCCCTCCTGTCATTCGATGGAATATTCTTATGATGTGTAGGGGTGCTGCGCGTTCGTCCTTAATCAAAAATCTAAAATTTATTTTCTACAAAATCCTAGATCCTGAAATTCCTAGAATTTTATATACATATTTTGTTTATGAACCCTAAACTTAATTAAGAATTAAGATTATGAAATATATTAGATCTAAAATTAAGAATTTTCAGATCTAAGACATATTCATAAAATTGGGTTTGTGCTTGGGTAGCTTAATTAGGTCTAGTGGTTGATCAAATCGAATCAAGAGTTGGTTAGATGGGATCAAGAGTGCTTAAATTGATTAGCCTAATAGGATTAAGTTTGGATCAAGGTCGAGTCACATGAGTGATCGATCAAGTTAAGATCTAATTAGGCTCAGTGGTTAGAGTCTAGATTATAGGCTAACCCGATTGGTTCTGGCTCAACAATTTGGTGTCTAAGGTAAGTTTGGCAGATACGACCGACTAGTTTTTAATTAAGAGCTACTCGACTTGAATGCATTCTTATCAAGTTAATGGCATATTCCTTCCACCAGTCTCACTTACCTCGCCATATTTGTTGGCTCAGTCCTGATCTAAGATGGCTAACAATCTGAGCTAACCTATGCCACTAGGATAGATATAATGGTTATGGCTATGTCAAGTCAAGTTTAAAGAGATCTAAATCAATTCTCCCTAAGAAAAGATTAAGTCTAAGGTCTTCCACCATTGTAGATGTGCAGGGCTCCTTTCCCGGAGGTTGATTGTTCTCGATTGGTCACAGTGGTTCAGTTGCATCGAAGAGATGCAACCATGTCTATTAGGCATTAGATGCTATGGGCTAGAGGATGGATTGGGCTCAATATTTCAGATACGGTGAGAGACCTAATTAAGAATCCAATCTGTACAAATGGTAGGTCTGACTTAACTAAGAAGTAGATCAATATTTTGGGCATACGGTGAGATTCATGAATTAGAGATCCAAGTTTGGGTGCACCATGATTAGAGAATCATTGGACACAAGAGTTGTTCACTCATTGGCTAACCCATCACCAATAACTGTTAGGTGAGATGATGAGTCAATTTGTGAGACTGCACCACCTACTAAAAATTAATAATCATGAAGATTTTTGCATCTCTACAGAGGGAGTGTAGGGATCCGAGAAAATAGTGGGAGCTAATTTGTTTAAAAATCAAAATCTCTAAATAAATTGGTCAAGTCTTAATTACAAAAATCTAACTAAAAATCTTTGACTCTCTATAGGAAAAAGAAAAATATCTGCGTCCAACCCACTAGGCACGTATCCTAGGACACACTATAGACTGATCAGACCCAATTATAAGGATTGGCTCTAGAACTTCAAAATTATTTTGGATTCCAAAAAGTTGACTGATGTATTGGACCAGGATCCCCCCACCTTACTAGCTTGTCCATCCACTGAACAGAGAGCATCTCTTGATAAATGGATGGATGAAGATAATAAGACTAGATACTACATGTTGGGCTCGATGTCTGATGAGCTCCAGTGTCCAACATGAAGGATATCGGGACTGCTCGCCAAATGTTGGCTCACCTATAAGAGTTGTTTGGTGAACAGAGTCGCACAATCAAATATCAGATCACTAAACAACTATTTAGGCTAAAATGCATGATGGACAATCAGTCCAAGATCATTGTCTGATGATGATCAAGGACTTGGAAGAGTTTGAGAAGCTCGGAGTGAAGTTAGACTAGGATCTGTAGAATGATATAATTTTGCAATCCTTGACTGATGCGTATGGGTAGTTCATCATGAACTACCATATGCATAAACTTCAAAATACTCTGGTCGAGCTTATGAGTTTACTAGTTACTACTGAGCTTTTTATGAAAGGTTCTAAAGGCTCAGTATTTGCTATGGAATGAACTTCTTCCAAAAAAAAAATTTTTGAAAAGAAGAAGTCTGTGAAAAAATAGAAGGTGGAAGGAGGAAAGAAAAAGAAGGCAGAGCTGAAGAAGAAGGCCGCTGATAAAGAAAAGTATTTTCATTATAATACTGATGGCCACTCGAAGCAGAACTGCCCTACATACCTGGCCACCCTTAAGAATAAGAAGGAGATAGGTCTTTTTGGAGGTATGCTCGTTATTGAATCTAATCTTATAGTTTCTTCTGCATCCAGTTGGGTGCTTGACTCTGGTTCTAATGCTCATTTGTGCACTTTCATGCAGGATCTTGAGGATAGTAGGAGGCTGAGGGATGGTGAGATAATCCTACGCATCGAAAATGGAGCAAGAATTGCTGCTGTGACCATGGGAACCTACCCTCTTCGACTACCATCTGGCTTAGATTTAGTACTTAGGGGATTATTATTAGTGCCTACTGCAAGCAGGAATTTGATTTCTGCTCCATGTTTAGCACAATAAGGCTATGTAATTAGTTTTCTTAAGGACCATTGTAATATTCTTTATGAAAGAAATAAAATTGCAAGTGGTTTTCTTATTAACGGTCTCCACCAGTTAAATATTGATGTATCTATCTTTAATATCGAGCAAAATGTGAATGCCATAAGATCAAAATAACCTAAGGATAGTCCAAATGATAGGTATCTATGGCACCTAAGGCTAGGTCATATAGCAGAAGATAAGATCAACAAATTGAAGAAAATTGGGCTATTGAGTCCGTTGACTTCTGAGTCATATCCAATTTGTGAATCATGTCTTCATGGAAAAATGACTAACCCTTTTGTAGGACATGGGAAAAGGGCCACGGAACTACTTGCCCTAGTACATACTGATGTGTGCGGTCCATTTATATGCCAGCTAGAGGCAACTTTGACTACTTCATAACCTTTACCGATGATTTATCTCGGTATGGATATATGTATCTTATGAGACATAAGTTTGAAGCCTTTGAAAAGTTTAAGGAATTCAGATATGGAGTTGAAAAGCAAACTGAAAAACCCATTAAGGTTCTTCGATCAGATCGAGGAGGTGAATACCTTAGTCAAGAATTCTTGGACTATCTTAAGCAAAATGACATAGTCTCTCAATGGACTCCACCTGAAACACCTCAACTCAATGGGGTTTCAGAATGGAGGAATCGAACCTTATAAGATGTGGTCCGATCCATGATGAGCTTCACAGACCTTCCTAATTTTTTTGAGGACATAGTCTATTAACTGCTATATATTTATTAAATAGGGTTTTCTCTAAAATCATTCTTACCATACCATATGAGATATGATATGATAAGAAACCAAGTCTAAGTCATCTCAGAATTTGGGATTGTTCGGCTCATGTCAAAAGATAACAAGCAGACAAGTTAGACTATAAGTCCTTTAGAGCTTGATTTATAGGATATCCTAAAGAGTCATTAGGATATTATTTCTACATTCCAAAAAATCATAATGTGATTATGAGTCGGTATGCCATTTTTCTTGAAAAATAGTTTATTCAAGATGGCGACATTAGAAAGCAGATCAAGCTCGAGGAGATAGTCTCACAAGAGCAACGAGCTAAGAATCCTATGGAACCAAATCAGGTTGAGCCAATACAATCACTACCTCCTACACCTCGTAGATCAAAAAAAGTTTTTCATCCCCCTAAGAGGTACTTAGGTACTATTTTAGAGAAAGTAGAGAAAATATTCCTCGTAGGTAATGGAATTCATGGTCATGATCCCAAAACCTATGACGAGGCGATATTGGATGTCGACTCTGAGAAATGGTTAGAGGCAATGAAGTCAGAAATTGACTTCGATGCACTCAAACCAAGTCTGGACCTTGGTAGATCCATCAGAAGGTATAGTACCTATTGGGTGTAAATGGATCTATAAGAGAAAGACTAGTGTAGATGGGAATGTGGAGACATTCAAACTAGATTAGTGGCAAAAGGGTATAGTCAGCATGAAGGCATTGACTATCAGGATACCTTTTCACCAGTAGCTATGTTAAAATCTATCCGCACATTGCTTATTGTTGTAGCCTATTTTGATTATGAAATATAGCAAATGGATGTGAAAATGACATTCTTAAATGGATACCTTGAGGAAGATATCTATATGGAACAACCACTAGGTTTCACATCCAGTGATGCTGATCACAAAATATGCAAGCTGCAAAGGTCCATATATGGACTTAAGCAAGCATCTTGGAGCTAGAATACTCATTTTAATGATGCGATCAAATTATTTGATTTCATCAAGAACGAGGAGGAACCATGTGTTTTCAAAAGGGTCAGTGAGAGTGTTATTATCTTTTTCATACTGTACGTGGATGATATCCTTCTTATTGGGAATGATATTCTCATGTTGACTACAGTTAAAATGTGGTTATTTAAAGAATTTTACATGAAAGACCTAAGACAAGCATTCTTCATTTTAGGAATTAAGGTCTATAGAGATAGACCAAATAGGATGCTAGGTCTTTCACAGAAGATGTACATAGAGGAAGTGTTAAAGAGGTTTAGCATGAAAAACTCCAAGAGGGGATTAGTACCCTTCAAACATGGCATTCATCTCTCTAAGAAAATATGTCCCAGCACACCTGAGGAAATAGAATGCATGAGCAAGATCAGCCTTATGCTTCTGGGCACATAATAGGGAGCCTCATGTATGCCATGCTTATGTACACGACCTGATATAGCCCATGCTGTGAGTGTCATGAAGCAGATATCAGTCAAATCCAGATGAAGAACACTTGAACTTCTGTGAAATGTATCCTTAAGTACTTGAGAAGAACTAAGGATATGTTGTTGGTTTTTGGTAATAGGAGAACTCCAAGTCCAGGGGATATACAGACTCAAATTTTATGTCCGATATAGATGATCGAAAGTCGACATCTGGAGTGTCTTGTTTGTGTATAATGGTGGTGCTGTCAGTTGGAAGAGTTCCAAGCAGATAGTGATAGCAGATTCCATTCATGGAAGCAGAATACATCGCTCATCAGAAGCTTTGCAAAGGAGGCATTCTGGTACAAGAAGTTTGCCATAAAGAAGATGCCGTCAGATACCATCAGATGCCATTCTATACTACAACTGCGATAACAATGGCGCCATAGCCCTTGGTAAGGAGTCGAGGTCTCCCCAAAAATCTAAGCACATCAAGCAGCAATACCACCTCATCCATGATTATCTCGAGAAGGGTTACATCGAGGTCAAGAGAGTCGACTCTGCAGACAATGCGGCAGGACCCACTCACAAAGTCGTTGGGCCAGCAGAGAAGATCGAAGCCCACCTTGAAATTATGGGACTTAGATTTGTAGTCAATTGGCTTTAGGTCAAGTGAGAGTTTGTTAGATATGTATACCCTAGAAGTCAGAATTGACTGACACTTATTGTACACTTCTAAGGGCAAAATTATAATTTTAACTATAAATAATAAAATAGATTATTTTCTATCATAATGTGTATTTATTGTCTATGATACATCCCTTGAGTTAATGGTAATGATAATTCTTATTTTCAAGAGTTGAAAATTTAAGACATGAATTTTCATTATTAACTCATAAAATGCTTCCCGACCATAGGATCATCATGAGGATGGTGATTGATCCAGGAAGATTGGTGTACATGATCGCTTCTTTTAGGAATAGATGAGTCTTGAAGTCTATGGTGTAGAGACAGTAGGAGCGAGAAAGTACAGATACTTGTTAGAGAATGAGGGCACTGAGCAAGACCACCTCGAGCAGTCATGAAGGAAGTCTACCTTCTCGTTATCGATGACTTGGCTCGAAGCTGTAGTGGTGTGTCTGGTTCTTTGACCTGAAGGTGCATCGACAGTTCACCTTGAAGGGTGTTATAGTTTGACTACACCATAACTCGATCTTCTAGCCATTCAGAACCCTGAGGTGTATGTTGGCTATAGCATGTTCATTGTAGGAATTGGATTGCACCAAGAGGAGATCTATCTACCTCGGTAGAAGAGGAGCAGCCCTATGATGATCATGAGAATCAAGTTCCATAAAGCTCTATGGCCATGGCAGAGTGAAATAATAGAAAGAGTTTCTATTAGGGTTTTCACATTGGACTTGAATAAAATGATTAATTCATATGATGGATATTAGGGTTTGATGAGATCACCTTAACCCTAATCCGATCGGGGCTTAAGATAGAGAAACTTAATCACACAAAAAACTACACTGAGAGATTCCCTTTGAGTTTCTAATGGGTTGCCACCATATACTGCTAGGTGTCACTGGTGGATTTTGAGGAGCAATTAGAATGATTTGGATGATCAATCATACTAGTTGTCTGAATCAGAAAAGTTCTGATCCATTGGAAGGTGTTTCGATGATGTCAATGATAGAAATCACGACATATCCCATTGTCATATAGAACTGATCCTAATTGGGTCATACAAATAAGGGTTTGAATTTGGATATCATCAAATGGATTAATCCAGTTCAATTAATTTGAATAAGATTCAATTAGATTCAAGGAAATCATGCTAGCACATGATTGAGCTTAATGTTCTCCTTTAACAATCATTAAAACTTATCTCAACTGAGCCAAATGTGTTTGGGCTCACTCAGAAATCTTTACTTGGTCTGACTAGAGCTTGTCCAAATTAGAAAAAGATTGTCTTAATTTATGAAATAAATTTGAGACAACACCTGCCATTTTTTGTCATCTGCTAAATCTTGTCTTTGGACTTTGGTCAAATGTTAATCTTTGACACTTAGACATCTGCCCATGTGTCATGCACCCATAGGAGAAAATCTTGGCCCTTGTCCTCATGCTAAAAAGTAGACAGGCAAGGGGTGCATGCCTAGGAAGGCGTGCACCCCATGAGGATAAGATTTGGAGTCCCATACAGATGGGACTCCAGTTGCTTCAAGAAATCAAACTAGATGGTGCCAAGATGACTTGTTTGACCTAGTCTTAGCACCATCTAAGGAGAGTTTTGAGAGACTATAATCTGATTAGATCAGATGATGTCATCCCATTAATCAGATTTAGATTTGATTACATAAAGGGCCATGATTGATCGGGATGATGTGGTACTACATGGCGCAGCAGGGTCTATATAAACCCTATCTGCGCCTAGAAAAAAAAAGCTTCTGCCCTTAGCCCATGCCACAAAGCTTTTCTCCCTCCTTCTCCATGCCATCCTCTGGTCCTCTCTCTCCTCTCCATGCCCAAGAGGTTTTGGGCATGAGTTAGGTGCGATCCAAGCAAGTGAAAGGCAATAGGAAAGGAAGAAGACAGCACTGCTGCAAGAGAAAATGGTTGTTCTTCAAAAGAATTTTTGAAGACCTTCAAGATCAAATCTTGATCTAATTTTTAAAGGATTGATTGAGAAGGAAAAGATCTTCAGATCTTGCCTGAGTGGATACTGGTAGAGGCCAGACGCTTGCAGGTTACGTCCAGAACCTTAGGCAAACATCGAGATCATCACAGGATAATTGGATTATCCAAAATAAAGATATAATTAAATTAGATTTAATTTAATTTTTATTTTTTTATTTTATTAGATCAATAAGATCAAATCTAAAGAGTCTCAGATCTAATTAGAATCTTAAAGAAAAATTTTTAAAATATCCCTCTTGATCCAATCAGATCTGAACGAATCTGACCCAGAAAATAAGATTTTTTCCTTCATGCTATAATCTGTGCTCTAGTACTATCTGACTTTGATGCCAATATATTGGGATATTAGCTACTCTGATATTGCTTATTAAGAATCTAGTACCAAATTATTACTACAGAAAGAAGAAAGAAATAAAATAAGAAAATAATTAAGTACATGGATCAGCCTAAAGGCTCACCTTTATGGGGCATGCAAAGCTTCACTATGAAAGAGAAAAATAGGTACAAGAGGAGAATATCCACTCTCAACTCACCGTACATAAATCTTTCTCAACTAGAAGCTATCCTCATAAAAGCTCTCTAAGAATTCCAAGAAGACCCTCAGAAGCTACAAGATGCTTTAGCCTCACAGCCTTCTTATCGAATGCTATGCACTTATTACTTCTCTCTCTCACGAGTTGCACGTACTCAACACTCTATCAAGCTTCTCTCGGTGGCTACCTGAGCCTCTCTATGTACCTCTCACACCACATGCACCATCTTTCTGCTCCACAACATCTCAGCCCTTTAAATAGGATGAGAATCCTCTTCTCAGTAGTTCACAGAAGTTCTAATAGGACTCGTTCTCCTAATATGAGTCGAACATGTCCTTGATGGAGTCTTAGAATATTTTTTGACTTTTAGATCTTGACCACAACCCTCCATGGACACTAGATCCTATGGTCCATGCGCAACTCCCGTAGATCCCTTGGATTAATCACAATTCGAGTCCAAATAGAAAATCCCATCCTATTCTATTTGCCTCCATCGAGCTGGCTCTATCAGGGGTCGAGTTGGCTCAACTGTATCTTAATCAGACTCCTGCTATCTATCTGCCTGAGAAAGCTAGCTCGATTGTGGTTTGAGTTGGCTCGACCCTATATCCGAGCTAGCTTGACTGCCTACTGATACTGATTCTTCTTTGCTGTGGATCAAATTCAAGGCATCAAATTCTAATAGATTGGTGGAGAAGATGTTTGCATAAGGGGCTGTCAGGTTGCGTAGTGATAGTGGGATCATGCAGTAGGGCATTGCCAAGGGTTTGCCAAGGCTTGGGGCACCAAGATGGAGATTGTGAGGATTGATGGTGCTCCCAAGCCTTGGGAGGCCACGAAAGGAGTCAGGATGTTGACTCCAAAAGACTAGGATAGGAGTGGTCTGAGGGCTAGGATAGAAGTTGTCCTAGGATGAAGGTGGTGTTTAGCCCTCCACGGGCTTGAGGTCCAGATGTTGAGGATTTTTAGGGGCTTGGTTGGTGCTTCAGAGATCTAAGATATAAGATGGAGCAAGAAACCAAAGCCAAGGTATGAAGACTATAGAGAAGGGCATTTTCTGTAGGCTAGCTGACTTAGTCAGAAACTGGATTGGCTAAGTCTCAGTGCATAGGCCAAATAGAGAGGAGCGCGTTCAGGACTGCAAGCTGGTACATAATTGGGTTGGCTCAGTCTGAAATTGAGCCAACCCAGTCTTAGGTTAGTCGACTCAGTTATGAGATTGAGCTAGTTCAGTGCGTGGGCAGAGCTATGCGAGGGTTTATTTGGGACTAGGATAGGGACTTATCTTAGGAGTCTTAAGGCCTGATTTGGGAGATCTTAAGGAGGCTAACTTATGTATGGATCGGATTTAGATCCAGGAGATGAGAGCATGGGAGACATGGATGTATATGGGCTCGATGAGTGCTTTCATGTATTGGGTTAGCAAGAGAAGTTTTTGGTTGGACCTAATGGCTATGTATAAATACATAGGTTGTATTAAGGGTTTTCATTAGTGCAATCAATACAGATTTTTTCTTCCTCAATCTCTCTTCTCTCTTCTCTCTAGTGTTGTTGCCCTAGATTCTTGAAGAAGCTCTAGAGAGAGGGGTTGCCTTCCTCTAGCCCAAGGAGGGCCAGCATAGATCTAGGTGATGATCTATGGTATCTTGCATTAGAGAATGTCAAAAATCTCTTTAGGTCCATGTTAAAGATCAAGGGTTTTCATAATATGGTATTAGATCTTGGTGATGCCAAGATGATAAGCCAATAATTGGTATCAGAGTGATACCATAGTTCTTTATAATTAGTATTAGAGCGGTACCATGATTTCTTATAATGCAGAAAATCAGCACGGTATGCTAGTATTGTGCTGATCCTTCTTTGACAATCTATTCGGTGCTTCCTTCTTCAAGACTTGGATACTCCAAAAAATTAGAAGAAAAGGAAGAGACTTTAGATCTAAAACAACACTCAAAAATCTCCATGAAAGAGGAGGAGAAAGGAAGAGCAAAAGAACCCTAGAAGAAACCCTCTTCTTCTTCCCTTTTCTCTCACCTAGACACCTAGATTAGTGTCTATGAAATCCCCATGCCCCAAGGGACTCTCTCTTTGATTATTACACAGCCAAGAGCCCTCTCAATTGTCTAGAATTAGTATGAAATTCAGTCCAAAAGGACCTACTTATGAAAAGATATGAAAGAGCCTTTGTTGGATCAAATTTCTAGACTAGGCAAGACCATATTTGGCAAGTTGTTGGGGCACCCAACACTTGGTCGCCCCCTCCTTATCCCATGCCATGGACCACCTAGTAGGCACACAAAAACTTCCTTTTTCTACCATATAAAACCAAAAAAAATTAAGTGGGGAGTGGCATAAAGAAAGGAGTTTTAGTTTGTTGGGATTCTATCATATAGAGTCTAAACAAACCACAATAACTTACCTTCTATAGACTTAGTCCATAAGTTATTTCAAATAAGAGAGAGTGTTGCCCAGAGGTAGCAACCCAAGAGGGGGGGGGTGTAAAACTAGGTTATTATAAAAGCTTTGGCCAAATTTAACTTTAAGCAATTATGTGCTTTGATTTTAATCTAAGTGGTGAGGATGAGATGTATATAATATGAGTAGTGGAATTAAGATAACAAAATCAAACTATAAAAGTAAAGTAATAATTATAAGAATGCAAAGTATATAGAGAGATAGAAAAAAAAAGTACGATACAAATATACAAAGATTTATAGTGGTTCGAAGCAACCCACTCCTACGTCCACTCCCTAAGCTTCCTTTGAGAATTCCATTATAATCTATCTTTGATTACGGTATGTTTGTTTTCCCAGGCTTACAAACAAATCTAGTTGGTTTTTACATAAGTACAAACCAAAACCTAATACCGTTAGTTTTTCAGGTTCACTAACAACCCAGTTGGTTTTTTGTGATCACTAACCAAAACCTACAATGTCCAATTTCGAGCTTGGATGGGCCTAAACTCCAAGTTTCTTCCCGAAAGAAACTTGTAAAGAAATCAAAAAATACAAGAAAAGTTTTAGCATAATATAAAAGATAGAGTATAAGCTCTTTTAAATCCTAAAGAACAAGCCGATAATGTGCTCGATTGAAGCTTGACTTTTCTTCAAATTATGCTTGAGAGGATGTGGAAGATGTTGGAGAAGATTGCTTTGAAGGCTCACTGAAATCTATGCACAACACTCCTCTCTTTTTCCTTTTCTTTGGATATTCAATGTTCTTCACAAAATCTTAAAAATTCTCTCTCTAAATCTCTTAATCTCTTTATTCTTTTTTTTTAATTGATTCTCCACCTTTGAATACCTTTAGAGAAGGTTGGAGTGAGAGTTATTAGCCGTTGGAAGCTCTAAAATAGCCATTAGGATAGAAAAATAGCAGTTGGAAAACTATCCATTGAAGGCTATCCACGTAGATTGAGATCTCTCGGGTTTTCATGAGACCTCTCGTCAGATTTTGAGATCTCTCGATTTTTTATGAGCCATCTCATCAGAACTGCAAGACCTCTTGAGAATCCTGCAGGACCTCTCGCTTTCAAATCATAGAAACTAACTTTCTATCTCCTAAGATTGAGACATCTCGAGTTCAACTCGAGACCTCTTGAGACTGTAGCGGAATACTGTTTCATTGTGCCAGACCACTCAAGAGCTCTCGAAAAAAATTTGAGACATCTCAAAAAATCCTGACTTCATTTTTCTTTAATGTTTGACCTATCAAACTTGAGTTTCTTGGCCCTAAAGTCTTTTAAACATAATTGCTTCTATCAATTTTAGTTTCTCTTCTTTCAATCATACTTTGTTCATACCAAGCCATCCAAATGTGTGTGAATTTACTCTTTTAAGTATTTTGGCATGGCATCTTGAGAGGATTTATTCTTGAGATAAATTTTTTATTTTGGGTACTTGAAAAATCCTACACACATTCTTGAAATTCATGATTAGATACATAATATACTCAATATTTTAAAATCATCAAAATCAATCTAAAGGTCAATAATCTCCCCCTTTTTGATGATGACAAAATCTTGAGTATATGCACAATAGAAGTAAATAATGTATTTTTATGCATTTTGTTAAAAAATATCATGAAGTATAGATTAAACACATGAATGAGTACTTCATGAATGTTCTTAATTATTCTTTTGGTTCATTTCATATATTTCATATACTCATAAAAAAATGTTTCAATTCATATCAATGAGTATTAAATTTTCATTTCAAGCATCAACACAATTCATTGAGTTTCTTTAAGCATATACTCAACATTCCTCTCCCCCTTTTTGACAGCATCAAAAAGCTCATGGGAGGAAACAAGAAGTCATCAAAATCAACACCAAAGCATTAACTTGAGAGATGTATTAAATTCATGAAATCAATTTAAATGAATCATCTTCCTTTTGAAAATTTATCCTTTGACTCAAAATAAGTTTTAAATATTTATTTTAATTTTAGAAATTAGCTTAAATTTAAATATTATAGACTCTCTCCCTTTTTAAATGAATATGATCTTCTAATTAGATTTTTAAATATATACTTTTAAGCTTTAAGAGGAATAGAGTTTTTCAAAAAATTTGATCATGAAACTAAGAATAATGTATACTTTAATGTTTAATCTTTCCTTTTCTTAAGAAATTTTAGTTAATTAAGCTCAAAAAAGATATGTATCGGAGATATATCAAGCAAAGAAAAATGAATAATATCAAAGCAAAAGATAGTTATATTTTCAAATTCATTGCTTTGAGTAAAAATTATTTCAAAATAAATAATTCATAAGAATTTTGCAATGCACATCAAAAATTTAGGGTCAAATTTGAATTTTTAAATGAGTTTCAAAATTAAGTTTAGAAATTCATTTTTGAGAAGGAATATGCTATAAATTTACTTTAACTCCAATCATTTACCAAGAATAATCATGCAAATCATGTTTAAAAGATTGGCACATGAAAAGTTATGTATTATATTTATAAATGAGCTTTAAAATTATGAGAATGTATCAAAATTAATTTATTTAGAGTAAGAATATATCTTAAACTTCTTTTAACTTCAACTAATTATTCAGAAACAAGATAGAGCAATCAAATCATGTAAATGAAATTGGATAAATACGTGAAAGCTCAATCTAAGAAGTTCATAAATTAATTGATTGAGAGCTTAAGATCAAAATCTTCAATCAAATTAAGATAAAAAAGTATTTCTTCCCTTATTTTGGAGATATCAAGGATTCATTTTTCTTTTAATATTTCAATAACATTGTCTCCCCCTATTTTTCATAATTATAGGTCGATTATTTTATCTTTCAACTTTTCTCCCTCTCTGTATTTCAAAATAAGCATATTTTAAATTTATATTATCAAAATGATATATATATATATATATATATATATATATATATATATATATATATATATATATATATATATATATATATATATATATATATATATATATATATATATATATATATATATATATATATATATATATATATATATATATATATATATTCATTCTTTAGCATTATCTTCTACTTTTCTTTTTCAAAATTTTCATGCATAAGCTTTACAATTTTTGTTACTCCCCCTTTTTCTTTCAAGTTAAGCACATTTAATTGATAACACATTAAAGATTGAAAAACTAATTTTCAAGTTCATTACTTGAAAATAATATGAATAAAATTTAATTTGATACTAAGTATGAAAGGCATTCTTCAAGTTAGGGGACAAAATCAATTGAGATTAAAATGACAGGGATCTAGATATTGGCTCTATGTGTTGATCTAACTATGGAATTTAAAATCCTTAAGGGTTAACCTAAAATGCAATGCAACTTAATACATCAAGTATTTTAAATTTTATAATTGATGTCTTATCTTTAATGATTTATTTTATGCTAATTTTTATTAGAATTTTAGCATTTTATGAGGAGAATATCTAAATTTGTTTATTTTACAATCAAGGGAATTCATAGTTAATTAAACTTATGTTGATTTAAGTTTCTCAAATAAATAATTGATAAGGAGAAGTTCTTAAATCATGCTGATTTTCAAGATCATTTCAATTCATAGCATGATATGATACTTAGAGGAGAGCATATTGACCTCTTAAAAATAAAGTGTTCAAATAATCAAAATCAACCAATCATACTAATCTTACTGATATATGAAAAGAATTTCAAGCAAGTAAACATAATATAAAATCATATTAAAGTCAATAGATTCAATCAAAATAACTTTAACAATCATGGATGGTATGATGTGAGAAAATATTTAGATTATACCATGCATCAATACCCATCCTTTTTCATTTCCAAGGCATCCATAAGAATTTTCTTCCTTTCATTTCATTTGGATCCTTGGTGCACCTGCAAAATCACTTAATAATTTTTGGTACCCAAGCCATCTTGGGTCCATATGAGTTAGAGCTCATGGTTTCTTTTGGAACCCAAATTTGTCTAACAAACGTATAGCCAATTCTTTTAAAATTGAATTCAGAAAATTTTTGGCCAATTTTATTACATTTAAAGCATTTAATTGAATGATTTTTAGTTGAAGCTCTTGTGAAAATACTCCTAATATTTTGCTATTTTCTTAAAATATTAAGATCAGTTTCTATTTTGTTGAAAATAGCCCCATTAACTTTTACCATAGATTGGAGATTTTAAAAACTAATGGTAAACTTTTCAACAATAGGTTTCAAAATTTCAATCTCTCTTCTCAATTTTTTATTTTCTCCCAAGAGCTCTTTTTTTTCATTTAAAAGATTTTTCTTTTCTTTTAGGAAGGATCTTAAGGTATTATTATCTTTTTTAAGCTCCATGTTTTCTTTAACTAAAGAATTTTCAGATTTGATCCATTCTTCTTTTTCTTTAGTCAAAGTATTCTTTTTTTTCATTAAATTAAAATTATTCTTTTTAAGCTTCCTACTTTTCTATCTTAACTTTTTAAATTCATTCATAAGTTCATTAAAGGCTTCTTGAAGCTCATCAAATATAAATTCAGAAGAATTATCAATGTTTACCTCATCATTTTGAGCCATCAAGCAAGGATTTACGATGCTTTCTTCCTTTTTCTCATTCTTTTCTTTTTTGCTTCGCTTCCCCTTAATCAATGCTTTCTTTTTCTTTTGTTTCTTCCTTTTCTTCCTCTTTTCATCCTTATGAGACATAAGGCATAGGTTGGGGTGAGCTTCTTTTTCTTTTTGGAAGCTTGATTCTTCTATTTGATTTACTCCCTCATAAATTCTTTCCAATTTCTCCCATACATTTTTTGCTGAAATACATGAAGAAGTTGCATCAAATACATTTAACTCTAAGGAGTAATAAAGTATATTCATGGCATTAGCATTAAGTTGGGCCATTTTTTTATCATGCTCTTTCAATGCTTTGGGGGTGTATGAGCCATCGATTATAATCTTTCATAGGTTATAATCATGTGCTTGTATGAAGATGTGCATGCGTGCTTTTCAATAACTATAATGTGAGCCATTAAAAAGTGGAGGTCTATTTATAGAATATCCTTCACTAAACAAAGACTCCATTTGGGTTGCCATAATCTTTACCTCTAGATGGTTAGGTCAATAATCAATAATAGAGTACCTACTCTGATACCAATTATTGCCCAGAGGTAGCAACCCAAGAGGAGGGGTGTGAATTGGGTTCTTATAAAAGCTTTGGCCAAATTTAACTTTAAGCAATTATGTGCTTTGATTTTAGTCTAAGTGGTGAGGATGAGATATATAAAAAATGAGCAGTGGAATTAAGATAACAAAATCAAACTATGAAAGTAAAGTAAGAATTATAAGCATGCAAAGTATATAGAGAGATAGAAGAAAAAATCACTACACAAACACACAAAGATTTATAGTGGTTCAGAGCAATCCGCTCCTACGTCCACTCTCCAAGCTTCTCTTGGAAATTCTACTATAATCTATCCTTGATTATAGCGTGTTTGTTTTCCCAGGCTCACAAACAAACCTAGTTGATTTTCACAAGAGCATCAACCAAAACCTAACACTGTTAGTTTTTTGGGTTCACTAATAACCCAGTTGATTTTTTGGGATCACCAATCAAAATCTACAATATCCAATTTTGGGCTTGGATGGGCCTAAATCCTAAGTTTCTTTCTCCAAAGAAACTTATAAAGAAATCAAAAAATACAAGTTTCAGCATAATAGAAAAAATAGAGTATAAGCTCTTTTAAATCCTAAAGAATAAGCCGATAATGTGCTCAATTGAAGCTTGGTTTTTCTTCAAATTATGCTTAAGAGGATGTGGAAGATGTTGGAGAAGATTGCTTTGAAGGCTCACTAAAATCTGTGCATAACACTCCTCTCTTTTTTCTTTTCTTTGGATATTCAATGTTCCTCATAAAATCTAAAAGATTCTCTCCCTAAATCCCTTAATCTCTTTCTTCTATTTTTTTTAATTGGTTCTTCATCTTTAAATATCTTTAGAGAAGGTTGGAGTGAGAGTTTTTAGCCGTTGGAAGCTCTAAAATAGCCGTTGGGGTCAAAAAATAGCCATTGGAAAACTATCCATTGAAGGCTATCCGCTTAAATTGAGACCTCTCGATTTTTCATGAGACCTCTCATCAGATTTTGAGACCTCTCAATTTTTCATGAGATGTCTCGCCGAAATCATGAGACCTCTCGAGAATCTTGTGAGACCTTTCGCTCTCAGAGCACAAAAACTAAGTTTCTATCTCCTGAGACCAAGACGTCTCGAGTTCAACTCGAGACCTCTCGAGACTATGCCAGAATACTATTTCATTATGCCAGACTACTCGAGAGCTCTAGAAAAAATTTTGAGACATCTCAAAAAATCTTGACTTCATTTTTCTTTTATGTTTGACCTTCCAAAATTGAGTTTCTTGGCCCTAAACTCTTTTAAACATAATTGCTTCCTTCAATTTTAATTTCTCTTCTTTCAATCATACTTTCTTCATACTAAGCCATCCAAATATGTGTGAATTTACTTTTTTAAGTATTTTGGCAAGGCATCTTGAGAGGATTTATTCTTGAGATAAATTTTTCATTTTGGGTACTTGAAAAATCCTACACACATTCTTGAAACACATGATTAGATACATAATATACACAATATTTTGGAATCATCAAAATCAATCTCAGGATCAACAGAGAGAGAGAAGGAGAGTGGGCATGCCTAAACCATTAGGGAGAGAGGATTCTATGCCAAAATAGAGAGAGTGTGGGACATGAGGGGTGTGGGGCAAAAGTGGTGCAAGGATGATGAATCCTAGTCTTACTAGGATTCCATATTTGACTTGGTCAAATATGGTTTCTTAAATAAAATCAAACTAGAAGTAAATCAATCCAATTAAATTAGGCCCTAACTTAATTAAGGACTTAATTAAATTAAATTAAATTTTTATTTAATTTTTTAATCAAATTAAAAATTTGGGTTGACCCAAGTCCTAGTTGAACTAGGACTAGTTCTTCTTTGCACTTGGCTTATCCAATAAACTAATTAAATTTGATCCAATCAATTCTAAAGTAAATCTAATTAAATTATATTTAATTAAACTTAATCTCAACCCTCTGACTTAATCAAATTAAGCTAATTAGCAATCGAATTGCTTATCAATCCTCCTGCAATACTTGTACTAGGTTAAACATCAATCATATTGATCGTTTAACCATAGAATGATTCTTAATCATTGATCAACCATCTGATCAGATAGTGAACACTAATGTGTATGATTTTATAGGTCCAAACCTAAGCTAGTAGCATAGAAATAAATTTTTGTATCATTCTAAGTGACCATCTAGCAATGGTATCCGACAGTCGGATAAGTCGAATATATAGAATAACATCCTTAGAACCCATGTAGATATAGTTTCCATATAATTCATCTTCTTGACCAAAATGCTTCTAGGATACCTCAGAGTTCAACTATCAACTCTGATTAGGCTATCCATATTGTATTTCAAAATATCAAATCTATCTCATGGATTATCCTAGCCAAGGTTTTGCTATATTGAAATACAGTGATATATTCTTCTCCAACTCTTGGAGTGGTTAATCCCATCTTGATCACACACCGATTTTGTAAGTACTTGACTATACCCAAACACCTTCCATTACTGAATTAGAAATTTAGTTAGTCCAGTACCAAAGCACAGTGAGTTGCTTGCAAGCCATTAAGGTGATCTTAGGTCTAAGGGATACTTATATTTATATCCCATCAGAGACATTCTCGATAGTAGAATGCTCTGGAGTTGATTATGTTCAATGATGATGTACCTTTACATCTCATCTGTATGCCATACCAGTGTCTCCATACTCCTTGGTTAAGAGAATAACCAACCTATATGGCACACAGTGATCTATGCTTGATAGACGTTGTCGTCCTAATTAACAGTCTATTATTTGGTCATGAATAGTTTTAAGGATTAATCGATAAATCCTTTCTTTATCAAATCTAAATAGTCCTAAGAATTTCATCACAATAATGAAGTTCGTTAGAAGATGAAAAATTATGATGAAAAAAGCTAAAAATATATTTTATTAATTAATAAATTAATTATAATTATAATATAGCTCAACCATCAATAGGCTAATGATTGGCTTTGGGACACATTTCCAAACAACTCTCACTTGTCCTAAAGTCACTCGGCATAGTATCTAATATCCATCTTCGACTTGTGGTTGTTGAACTCCTTAATTGCCAAGACTTTAGTAAAGAGGTCAGCTAGGTTCTTCTTTCTATCGATCTTTTAAAGATCGACGTCACCTCGATCCACGATCTCCCAGACTAGGTGAAAGTAGTGCAAAATGTGCTTCATCCGTTGGTGTGCCTTTGGTTCCTTTGCTTGAGCAATGGCACCAATGCTGTCCTAGTAGAGCAGGATCGAGCCATTAAGGGAGGGTGCTACTCTGAGCTCGGTGATGAACTTTCTTAGCCATACAGCTTCTTTCATGACATCTGATGCTGCGATGTACTCTGCTTCACAAACAAAGTCTGCCATAGTATGCTGCTTGAAACTCTTCCAGTAGATGACTTCACCATTCAGAGTAAAGATATATTTCAACATGCTTCTACTGTTATCATGGTTAGATTGAAAGCTAGAGTCTATAAACCCCACAAGTTTTAGATCTGACTCACCATAAACTAACCATTGGTCCTTAGTATTTTTTAAATACTTAAGGATGGTTTTAACCACTTTTTAGTAGTTTTCTTCAGGATCAGACTGGTATCTATGTAGGTGGACTAGGATAACCCAAGTATCCTTTTAGATCTATCCCTATAGATCTTCATCCCTTGGATGTAGGATGCTTCACCCAAGTCCTTCATGGAGAACTAAGATGATAACCAAATTTTTATTCCCTGTAGTACGGAGATGTCATTCTCAATTAAGAGAATGTCATCCATGTACAAGATAAGAAATACCACTGTTAGACCATTTGCCCATTTGTAAATATAGGGCTCTTCTCCATTCTTAACGAAGCCATACGTTTTGATTACCTTATCAAAATGCATGTTCCAACTCCGATATGCCTGCTTCAATCCATAAATGGATCTCTAAAGCTTGTATACCTTGGACTCATCTGTGGATTTAAACCCTCAGGTTGAATCATATACACCTCTTCGGTCAGCTCTCCATTCAGAAAAGCTATTTTCACATCCATCAATCAAATTTCATAATCTAGATGGACAGCTATTGTAAGCATTATCTGAATGAATTTGAGCATTATTATAAGAGAGAACATCTCGTCATAGTCAATAACATAATATTGATGATACCCCTTGGCAACCAGATGGACTTTATAGGTCTCTACCTTTCCATCTGCACCCCTCTTTCTTTTGAAGATCCACTTATACCTAATGTGTTTAATTCATTTGGATGGATCAACCGATATCCACACATCGTTGACCTTCATGGACTCCATTTTGAACTTCATGGCCTCAAGCCATTTTTTGGAATTAGATCTCTGCATTGCATCGATATAGGTGATTGGATCCTCATCATTCTCATCGAGTTTGATAGGATCACCATTCCAGACCAAGAAATCATAGTATCTATTCGACTGACACAGTACTCTACCGAATCATCTTAATGATGTAGGTACATTGGGCTCCAGATCTAATCTAATCAAATCCAACTCAAATTTAGCTATAGGTGTCGGTCTTTCTACCTATTAAACCTCATCAAGTTCAATCTTAGAGGCAATGGTTCCTTCACCAGGGAATTTCTTTCCTAAAAAGATTGCCTTAAGACTGACGAACACCTTTTGTTCATTAGCATGGTAGAAAAAATATCCTTGGTCTCTTTTAGGTATCCTATGAATGTGCACTTGTCAGATCTAGGTCCAAGTTTATCTATAACTAATCGTTCGATATAAGCTGGGCACCCCCAGACCCTAAGGTATGAAAGTGCTGGCTTACACCCTGTCCATATCTCATATAGAGTCTTAACTATAGACTTACTTGGAACCCTATTTAATAGATAGCAAGCTGATTCGAGTGCATATCCCCAGAAGGATATCGACAAGCTGGCAAAATCCATCATGAATCAGACCATGTCTAACAGAGTTCAATTCCTCCTTTCAGACACATCATTATGCTGTGGTGTTCCTAGAGGAGTCCATTGAGAGAGAATCCCATTCTCTTTCAGATATATGAGAAACTCACTAGTAAGATATTCCCCTCTTCGATTAGATCAAAAAGTTTTAATACTCTTTCCAGTTTATTTTTGTACTTCACTTCAAAATCATTTGAACATTTCAAATAAATCTGACTTATGTTTCATCAGATAGACATATCCATATCTAGATAGATCATCTATAAAAGTGATGAAGTAGAAATATCCACCTCTGGCATCTATGCTCATTGGTCCACATACATCACTATGTATTAGACCTAAGAGCTCAGTGGCTCTCTCACCTTTCTCAGTAAAAGGTGACTTGGTCATTTTACCAAGAAGACAAAATTCATAGGTTGAAAGTGATTCATAATTACTGACTTCGAGGATTTTCTCTTAAGTCAACCTGTTTATCCTATTCTTGTTTATATGACCTAGCCTACAGTGCTACAAGTAGATATCTGACACACTATCTAATCTAGGGTGTGTTAGGGTTAGACCCACTCCTACCGAAGTTTGGCTTGGTGTCTTGTCTCAGAATGATCCCAAGATGGACTCCTTCGGTGAATTCCCTTCAGACTCCTCTAGTGGACTTCCTTCTAAACTCCTCCAGTCACAAGCCATCCAGACTCCTCCAGTCGCAAGCCATCCGGACTCCCTTCCATCCAGACTCCTGCAGTCGCAAACCGTCTGGACTCTCTTCCGTCCGAACTCCTCTAATCACAAGCCATTTGGACCCCTTCGATCTGGACTCCCTTTTGTCCAGACTCCTCCAGTAGGTTCCCATCCGAACTCCTCCAGTAGGCTTCTGTTCGAACACCCTTCAAGCTGGACTCCTCCAGTCAAATTCTTTCCTATCGGGCTCCTTGTGGTCACCCAGAAGCACCTCATCATCTACACAAATTTGGCTCTCAACACAATACAAACCAACCTACATGCAGATGACCCTAAAAGAGCTCAAACTCCTCTAGAACTATTGTAACTTGAAGCTCTTCACCATCAGCACCTACTCCATCTGAACTTTGACTATTAATCCCCAACATACTGGCAAGTCATGATAATAGACACCACTCTCAATTGGTACATCACGACAATGGATATCATCCTCCGTAACAAACATCAAGTGGTCTAAGCAGCCCACTACTAGACGATTATAGCTCTCGCTATCAGTTTGTTATATACTCTGTCTATAAAAGGGATCCTCTAGATATATTTTCTCTAGGATCTCTTCTCTTTCCTGCTACTTTGCCTCTTTTTTTTTAAGCACTCCATTTCAGTTGGCTGAAAAATTAACTTGAGCATCGGAAGGTCCTGCCAGAACCACCCACCTCTGATTTGGACTTTGTTTTGTAGGTTCTATCAGCGGCCTCATCCTCTCCACTCCAACCACCTTCAACATCCTAATAGATTTCTGTACCAATAGGATTGGCACTAGAGAAAAGAACTCTGAGCTTTTATTCTTAAAGGAGTGTTCAGTCGATTTTGTTTACCTTCTTCTTTTGATCCTTCAAAATCCATCTCTGTTTAATCTCCTTTTCCCTAGAAATGCCTCCAAAGGAGATAACCATCCGGTGGTCTACTGCTTCTACTATCATATCTAAGCTAGATCTTCTAGTTTTGACTCCATCATCAACTCCTCAACCTCCTCCATCAGAAGCCATGGTGGATCCAGAGTAATTCAACCTACTGATGCAGTAGATTCGGAGCCTCACCGAAATGGTGCAGGCCATACGGCAGCCTCCGGTAGTGGCCCAATCAAAAAATCCTCGGTCGGAGCCTTAAGAATCGATGCCAAGAAGGGCAACCTAGGTTAGTAGGCCCGTCGCCTTTAGGAAGGGAAAGCAGAGAGCAAGGAGCCCTTGTTTCAATCTGAAGGAAAAAACCTATTTCCTGGGTCATATTCATTCAGATCTGATTTGATCAAGAGGAATATTTCAAAATTTTTTTTGTTAGATCTAAATTAGATCTGATACTTTTTAGATCTAATTTGATGGATCTAATAAAATAAATTAAATTAAATTAAACCATATTTAATTTATACCTTGTTCTTGGGTAATCTAATTATCCTATGATGATCCTGCTGATTGCCTGAGGTTCTGGATGCAGCCACATAGTCATCTGGCCTCTACCAGTATCCACTCGAGCAGGATCTGGATATCTCCTTCTTCTCGATCTATTCTCCAAAGATCAGATCTAGATATGATCTTGAAGGTCTTCAAACCAACTTTTGAAGATTCGATGCTGTCTCTTGCAGCAGTGCTGCCTTCTTCCTTTCTTATCGCCCTTCTCTTGCCTAGATCGCACCAAACTGGAGCCCAAAACCTTTTGGGCATGGAGAAGAGAGAGAGGATCTAAGATAGACATGGAGGAGAGAGGGAGAGAGCAATATGGCATGGGCTAAGGGAGAACTTCTCAAAAGCTAGGTGCAGACAAAATTTTTATAGATCCTACTGTGCCATGCAGTGCCACATCATCCCAGTCAATCACGTCTCTTCGTGCAATCAGATCTAAATTTGATTGGTGGGATGAAATCATCTAATCCAATCAGATGGGAGCCCCTCTCCAACATCCTTAGGTGGCACCAAGACTAGTCAAAGCAGAGTCCCTTGACACCACCTAGTTTGATTCCAAGAAGAAACCTAGAGTTCCATCTATATGGGACTCCAGGCATCCCTATCCTTGGGCACACATCTCCCTAGGCATGCACCCCCTCCTTTTCTCTTTCTAATAAGGGGACAAGCTCCTATCTGCTCTCCTATGGGTGCATGACACATGGATAGATGTCTAAGTATCAAAGGTCAATGTTTGACCAAAGTCAAAAGACAAGAATTTGCAGGTGATGGAAAATGGTAGGTGTTGTCTCAAATTTATCTCATAAATTAAGACAATCCTTTTCTGATCTGGAATAAGCTCCTAACATCGGATTTGAATCGAATGATTAAATCATATGACAGAAATTAGGGTTTGACGAGTTCACCTTAATGCTAATCTAATCGGGGCTCAAGATAGAAGAACTTAATCACACATGTAACTGCATTAAGAGGTTCATTTTCAGTTTTGATGGGTTGTCACCATATACTGCTAGGTATCACTGGTGGATTTTGGGAGCAATTAGAACGATTTGGATGATCGATCATTCTAGTTATTTGAATCAAAAAAATTCTGATCCATCGAAAGATGTTTCGATGATGTCGATGATAGAGATCGTGACATATCTCATTATCATATAGAACTAAATCTAATTGGATCACACAAATAAGAGTTTGAATCTAGATATCATCAATTGAACTAACTTAGTTCAATTGATTTGAATTAGGTTCAATTAGGTTCAAGAAAATCGTGCTAGCACATGATTGAGCCTAATGTTCTCCTTCTACAATCATTAAAAGTTGTCTCGATGAGTTACATATATTTGTGCTCACTCAGGTACCTTTACTTGGTCTGACTGGCAC
>QRFJ01002884.1:0-137628 GCA_006176705.1 Cocos nucifera
TCCGGAAGGTTGGTGTACGATCGCTTCTCTTTAGTAGATGAGTCTTGAGTCTACGGTGTGGAGACACCGGAGCGAGAGTACAGGTACTCGTTAGAGAACGAGGGCACTGAGCGTGACCACCTCGAGTAGTCATTAGGGAGTCTACCTTCTCGTCAATGACTGACTCGATGCTGCAGTAGTGTGTCTGGTTCTTTGACCTGAGATGCATCGGCAGTTCACCTTGAGGGTGTTATAGTTTGACTACACCATTACTCGGTCTCCTAGCCATATGGAACCCTGAGGTGTATGTTGGCTATAGCATGTTCATTGTAGGAACTGGATTGCATCAAGATGGGATCTATCTACCTCGGTGGTAGAGGAGTAGCCCTATGATGATCATGAGAATCAAGTCCAGAAGCCCATGGCCATGGCAGAGTGAAATAATAGAAAGAGTTTCTATTTAGATTTTCACATTGGACTCGAATCGAATGATTACATCATATGACAGAGACTAGGGTTTGACGAGTTCACCTTAACCCTAATCTGATCGGGGCTCAAGATAGAAGAACTTAATCACACAGGTAGCTGCACCAAGAGGTTCGCATTCAGCTCTGATGGGTTGCCACCATATACTGCTAGGTGTCACTGGTGGATTTTGGGAGCAATTAGAATGATTTAGATGATCGATCATTCTAGCTGTTCGAATCAGAAGAGTTCTGATCCATCGAAAGGAGTTTCGATGATGTCTATGATAGAGATCATGACATATCCCATTACCATACAGAACTGAACCTAACTGGGTCACACAAACAAGGGTTTGAATCTGGTGATCATCAATTGAACTGATCTAGTTCAATTGATCTGAATGAGATTCAATTAGGTTCAAGGAAATCGTGCTAGCACTCGATTGAACCTAACGTTCTTCTTTTACTATCATAAATAAGTTGTCCTGACTGAGCCAAAGGAGTTTGTGCTCAATCAGAGGCCTTCATATGGTCTGACTGGAGGTTGTCCAAGTCAGAATAGGTTGTCTTATTTGTAAGACATTACCTGCCATTTTTGGTCACCTGCCATTTCTTGTTCTTTGACTTTGGTCAAAAGTCTACCTTTGACTGGTCAAACGTTGACCATTGACCCTTTGACTTTTGACCACATGTCATGCACCTATTGGAGAGCTGGTGGGGGCCTGTCCCCCTGCCAGAACCTGGCAAGGAGAAGGGCGCACGCCAAGGGTGGCGTGAGCCCAAGTAGGAGGCGCCTAGGAGTCCTTGTTGGACAAGGACTCCACCTCCCTTTTGGATTCCAATTAGAGTTCTACTAAGAATCCAGTTTGACTGGTCTTAGGCACCCTCTAAGGAGGAATCCAGGGGTCTCTATTCCAACCAATCAGATTTAGATCTGATTTCACAAAGGGTTGTGATTGGTTGAGAGGAAGAGGAGTTGGATCAAGCTTAGTCTATAAATAAGACCCTGCGCCCAACCAAAATGAATTAAAAGAGATTTCCCATGCCCCAAGGCTGCCTCTCCCCTCCTTCTCCATGCCATACTCTCTTCTCCCCTTGCTCTCCACGTCCAAAAGGAGTTTTGGACTTTGGTTGGTGCGATTCAGATCAAGAGAAAGGCGATCAAAAGCAAGAAGGCTGCGCTGCTGCAAAAGGACGACTGCAGATCTTCAAAAGAGTTTTGAAGATCCTCCAGATCAGATCCAGATCTGATTTTTGGAGGTGTGATAGAGAAGAAGAGGATCTCCAGATCCAACCCGAGTGGATACCGGTAGAGGCCAGGCGCTTGCGTGGCTAAGATCCAGAACCTTCCGCTGCAATCAGGATCATCTACAGGGTAATAGGATTACCCAAATCAGGTAAATTAAATTTGATTTAATTTATCTTATTTATTTTTATTTATTAAAATAATAAGAATCAGATCTAAAACATATCAAGATCTGATTAAGAGATCAAAGAGAAAATTTTTGAAATATATCTCTTGATCTGATCAGATCTGGAACGAACCTGGACCGGGAAATCAGGATTTCCCTTCAACTGGTATCAGAGCCATGGTTCTAAAAATTGTTTAGATCTGATTTTAAATTTTATTTTAATTAAAAAATAAAGTGATTTCAGATGTCACATGAGATGTGATCAGATCTGAAATCAGAAAAAATTAAAATTAAATGATTTGGATCTAAGAACATGAAGATATGCATGACTAGTTCTAGAATAGAATAGTTCTATAGAATAGTTTTGCATGTCTTTGATTTAATCTGATTAAATCATATTTTAGATCTTCTTATTTACTATTTTTTGATATTATAAGTGTTATAATAACATCTGATAAAATAGCAAATAAAAATTATTTAATTTTAAATATCATATGAGATATGATTAGATGCATGACTAGACTAGTTGTAGAATAGTTCTACATAATTGTCTAGATTAGAATTTATTTTGATTAGATCAATTTAAATCTAATTTTTTAGATTATTATGAGATAATTTAGATCTGAAAACATGCATGATTTGATACATGAGATGTATGCAAAATATGCCATGATTAGATCTAAATTTGTATATGAGATATATGATATAGATCTATAACTGTTTTGTAGTATTGACATGTTCCTGATTAAGGCGTTCCTCTTGGCCGTCCGGTCATAAGAACGAAGAAGGGTTTAAAGGCCCTCTCTTCCCATTCGATGGGGTGTTCTTATGACGTGTAGGGGTGCTGCGTGTTCGTCCTTAATCAGAAACCCAAAACTTACTTTCTGCAAAACCCTAGATCCTGAAACCCTAGGATTTATTGTGCATATTTTGTTTATGAACCCAACTTAATTAAGAATTAAGTTTATGGAATATTAATTAGGTCTAAAATTGAGAATTTCAGATCTAAGACATATTCATAATACTGGGTTCGGGCTTGGGTAGCTCAATTAGGTCTAAGCGGTTGATCAAACCGAATCAAGAGTTGGTTAGATGGGATCAACAATGCTTAAATTGACCAGCCTAATAGGATTAAGTCTGGGTCAAGATCGAGTCACGATCAAGCAAGACCTAATTAGGCTCAGAGGTTAGAGTCTGGATTGTAGGCTAACCCAATTGGTTCTGACTCAACAATTTGGTGTCTAAGGTAAGTTTGGCACAGACGACCGACTGGTTTTTAATTGGAAGCTACTCGACCTGAATGCGTTCTTGTGCGAGTTAACGGCATATTCCTTCCACCGGTCTCACTTACCTGGCCATATCTGTTGACACAGTTCTGATCTGAGGTGGTCAATAATCCGAGCTGACCCATGCCACTAGGTTAGTCATAATTGTTATGACTAAGCCAAGTCTAGTTTAATGAGACCTGAATCAATTCTCCCTAAGAAAAGATTAAGTCCTGAGGTCTTCCACCATTGTAGACGTGCGGGCCCTTCCCGGGGTTGATTGTTCTCGGCTGGATACAGTGGCTCAGTTGCACCGGGAAAGACGCAACCATGTCTATTAGGCATTGGATGCTATGGGCTGGAGGATGAGTTGGGCTCAATATTTCGGATACGGTGAGAGACCCAATTAGGAACCCAGTCTATGCAAATGGTGGGTCTGACTTAACTAAGGAGTGGATCAATATTCCGGATACGGTGAGATTCATGAATTAGAGACCAAGTTTGGGTGCACCATGATTAGAGAATCATTGAACAAGAGTTGTTCACTCATTGGCTAACCCATCACCAATAACTGTTAGGTGAGGTGATGAGTCAGTTGGTGAGACCGCACCACCCACTAGAAATCATCAATCATGGAGATTTTCGCATCTCTACAGAGGGAGTGTAGGGATCCGAGAAAATAGTGGGAGCTAATTTGTTTAAAAATAAAATCCCTAAACAAATTGGTCAAGTCAAAATTACAGTATCTAACTAGAATCTTTGACTCTCTACAGGAAAAATGTCTGCGTCCAACCCACTGGCACGTATCCTAGACACACATAGACTGACTGGACCCAATTATAAAGATTGGCTCAGGAACTACAAAATTGTTTTGGGTTCAGAGAAGTTAACACATGTTTTGGACCAGGACCCTCCCACCTTACCAGCTCGTCCATCCACTGAACAGAGAGCGTCTCTGGAAAAATGGATTGACGAAGACAATAAGGCCAGATATACTACATGTTGGGCTCGATGTCTGATGAGCTCCAGCGCCAACATGAAGATATCGGGACTGCTCGCCAAATGTTGGCTCACCTGCAGGAGATGTTTGGTGAACAGAGTCGCGCAGCCAAATATCAAGTCACGAAATGACTTTTTAAGGCTAAGATGCGTGATGGGCAGTCAGTCCAAGATCACTGTCTGACAATGATCAAGGACATGGAAGAGCTTGAGAAGCTCGGTGTGAAGTTGGACTTGGATCTGCAGAATAACGATATTATTCTGCAATCCTTGACTGATGCATATGGGCAATTCATCATGAATTACCACATGCATAAACTTCAAAATTCCTTGGCCGAGTTGATGAATATGCTGGTTACCGCTGAGCTTTCTATGAAAGGTTCTAAAGGCTCAGTTCTTGCTATGGAAACGGACTTCTTCCAAAAGAAAGTCTTATGGAAAGAAAAAGAAGTCTGTGAAAAAGCAAAAGGTGGAAGGATCAAAGAAGAAGAAGGCAGAACCGAAGAAGAAGGTCGATGGCAAAGGAAAGTGTTTCCATTGCAACAGCGACGGCCATTGGAAGCGGAACTGCCCTACTTACCTGGCCACCCTGAAGAACAAGAAGGAAGGTCCTTCTGGAGGTATGCTCGTTATTGAGTCTAACCTTACGGTTTCTTCTGCATCCAGTTGGGTGCTTGACTCTGGTTCTAGTGCTCATCTGTGCACTTCTATGCAGGGTCTTGAGGATAGCAGGAGGCTGAGGGATGGAGACATGATCCTACGCGTCGGTAATGGAGCAAGAGTTGCTGCAGTAGCCGTGGGAACATACCCTCTTCGATTACCATCTGGTTTAGACTTAGTTTTAAAAGACTGTTATTATGTGCCTGCAGCTAGCAGGAATTTGATTTCTGTTTCATGCTTAGCACAAGAAGGTTATGTGATCACCTTCTTTAAGGACCATTGTAACATTCTTTATGAAAGAAATAAAATTGCAAATGGTTTCCTTATTAATGGTCTTTATCAGTTACATATTGATGTACCTGTATTTTAACTATCGAGCAAAACGTGAATGCCAAACGACCTAGGGATAGTCCAAACGACAGATATCTATGGCACCTGAGATTAGGTCATATAGCAGAAGATAGGATTCAACAAATTGGAGAAAAATGGGCTATTGAGTCCATTGACTTTTGAGTCATATCCAACTTGTGAATCTTGTCTTCAAGGCAAAATGACTAAACTCCCTTTTGTTGGACATGGGGGAGAGGGCCACAGATCTCCTTGCCCTAGTACATACTGATGTGTGCGGCCCATTTGATGTGCCGGCTAGAGGCAATTTTGTCTACTTCATTACCTTTACCGATGATCTGTCTAGGTATGGGTATGTGTATCTTATGAGACACAAGTCTGAAGCCTTTTGAAAAGTTCAAAGAATTCAGACATGAAGTAGAAAAACAAACTGGAAAACCCATTAAGGTTCTTCGATCAGATCGAGGAGGTGAATACCTTAGCCGGGAATTCCTAGACTATCTTAAGGAAAATGGCATAGTCTCTCAATGGACTCCACCAGGAACACCTCAACTCAACGGGGTTTCAGAACGGAGAAATCGGACTCTATTGGATATGGTTCGATCCATGATGAGCTTCACAGACCTCCCTGATTTTCTTTGGGGACATTCATTATTAACTTCAATTCTATTCTACTGAATAGGGTTCCCTCTAAAACCGTTCCTACCACACCGTATGAGATATGGCACGGTAAGAAACCAAGTCTGAGTCATCTCAGAATTTGGGGTTGTCCGGCTTCATGTCAAAAGACAACAAGCGGACAAGTTAGAGTTTAGGTCCTTTAGAGCTCGATTCATAGGATATCCTAAAGAGTCATTAGGATACTATTTCTACATTCCAGAAGACCACAATGTGATTGTGAGTCGACATGCCATATTTCTTGAAAAATAGTTTATTCAAGATAGCGGCATTGGAAAGCAGATTAAGCTTGATGAGAAAGTCTCACAAGCAGAACGAGCTAAGGACCAAGTGGAACCAAATCAGGTTGAGCCAATAAGAACACTACCTCCTCCACCTCGTAGATCGGAAAGAGTTTCCCGTCCCCCTGAAAGATACTTAGGTATTATTTCAGAGGATGTAGAGGAAATGTTCCTCATAGGTAATGGTGCTCATGGTGATGATCCCAAAACCTACAACGAGGCGATATCAGATATCGACTCCGAGAAATGGCTTAGAGGCAATGAAGTCAGAAATTGACTCGATGCACTCAAACCAAGTCTGGACCTTGGTAGATCCACCAGAAGGTATAGTACCTATTGGGTGTAAATGGATCTTCAAGAGAAAGATTGGTGCAGATGGGAATGTGGAGACATTCAAGGCTAGACTGGTGGCAAAAGGTTATAGTCAACGCGAAGGCATTGACTATCAGGATACCTTTTCCCCAGTAGCTATGCTAAAATCCATCCGCACATTGCTTGCTGTTGCAGCCTATTTCGATTATGAAATATGGCAAATGGACGTGAAAACGGCATTCCTAAATGGATATCTTGAGGAAGATATCTATATGGAACAGCCGCTAGGTTTCACATCCAGTGATACTGATCACAAGGTTTGCAAGCTGCAAAGGTCCATATATGGACTTAAGCAAGCATCTCGGAGCTGGAACACTCGTTTCAATGATGTGATCAAAAAGTTTGGTTTCATCAAAAATGAAGAGGAACCATGTGTTTTCAAAAGGGTCAGTGGGAGCGCTGTTGTCTTCCTCGTATTGTACGTGGATGACATCCTCCTTATTGGGAATGATATTCCCATGTTGACATCAGTCAAAGATGTGGTTGTCCAAGGAATTCTCCATGAAAGACCTAGGTGAAGCATCCTTTATTCTAGGAATTAAGGTCTATAGGGATAGACCGAATAGGATGCTAGGACTTTCACAGAAGATGTACATAGAGGAAGTACTAAAGAGGTTTAGTATGGAAAACTCTAAGAGGGGATTAATACCCTTCAGACATGGTATTCATCTTTCCAAGAAGATGTGCCCCAGCACACCTGAGGAAATAGAACGCATGAGCAAGATCCCTTATGCTTCTGCAATAGGGAGCCTCATGTATGCCATGCTATGTACACGACCTGATATAGCCCATGCTGTGAGTGTCACAAGCAGATATCAGTCAAATCCAGGTGAAGAACACTGGACTTCTGTGAAATGTATCCTTAAGTACTTGAGAAGAACTAAGGATATGATGTTGGTCTTTGGTAATGGAGAACTCCAAGTCCAGGGATACACAGACTCGGATTTCATGTCCGATATAGATGATCGAAAGTCGACATCTGGAGTCTGTTTGTGTGCAATGGTGGTGCTGTCAGCTGGAAGAGTTCCAAGCAAACTGTGATAGCAGATTCCACCATGGAAGCAGAATATATCGCTGCATCAGAGGCTGCGAAGGAAGCATTCTGGTACAAGAAGTTTGCTGCAGAAATTGGAGTAATGCCATCAGATGCCATTCCTCTTATACTGCGACAACAATGGCGCCATAGCCCTTGCTAAGGAGCCGAGGTCTCACCAGAAATCCAAGCACATTGAGCGGCGATACCACCTCATCCGCGATTACCTTGAGAAAGGGTTACGTTGAGGTCAAGAGAGTCAACTCCACAGATAATGTGGCAGACCCACTTACAAAGCCGTTGGGCCAGCAGAAGATCGAAGCCCACCTTGAGAAGATGGGACTTAGACTTGTAGCCAATTGGCTTTAGGACAAGTGGGAGATTGTTAGATATATGTGCCCTAGAAGCCAGAATTGGCTGACACTTGTAATACACTTCTAGGGGCAAAATTATAATTTTGACTATAATTCAATAAAATGGGTTATTTTCTATCACATATGTGTATTTAGTGTCTGTGATACATCCTTTGAGTTAATGGTAATGATAATTCATATTTTCAAGAGTTGAAAATTTAAGACATGAATAATCATTATTAACTCATAAATTGCTCCCGACCATAGGATCATCACGAGGATGGTGATTGATCCGGAAGGTTGGTGTACAATCGCTTCTCTTTAGTAGATGAGTCTTGAGTCTACGGTGTGGAGACACCGGAGCGAGAGTACAGGTACTCGTTAGAGAACGAGGGCACTGAGCGTGACCACCTCGAGTAGTCATTAGGGAGTCTACCTTCTCGTCAATGACTGACTCGATGCTGCAGTAGTGTGTCTGGTTCTTTGACCTGAGATGCATCGGCAGTTCACCTTGAGGGTGTTATAGTTTGACTACACCATTACTCGGTCTCCTAGCCATATGGAACCCTGAGGTGTATGTTGGCTATAGCATGTTCATTGTAGGAACTGGATTGCATCAAGATGGGAATCTATCTACCTCGGTGGTAGAGGAGCAGCCCTATGATGATCATGAGAATCAAGTCCAGAAGCCCATGGCCATGGCAGAGTGAAATAATAGAAAGAGTTTCTATTTAGATTTTCACATTGGACTCGAATCGAATGATTACATCATATGACAGAGACTAGGGTTTGACGAGTTCACCTTAACCCTAATCTGATCGGGGCTCAAGATAGAAGAACTTAATCACACAGGTAGCTGCACCAAGAGGTTCGCATTCAGCTCTGATGGGGTTGCCACCATATACTGCTAGGTGTCACTGGTGGATTTTGGGAGCAATTAGAATGATTTAGATGATCGATCATTCTAGCTGTTCGAATCAGAAGAGTTCTGATCCATCGAAAGGAGTTTCGATGATGTCGATGATAGAGATCATGACATATCCCATTACCATACAGAACTGAACCTAACTGGGTCACACAAACAAGGGTTTGAATCTGGTGATCATCAATTGAACTGATCTAGTTCAATTGATCTGAATGAGATTCAATTAGGTTCAAGGAAATCGTGCTAGCACTCGATTGAACCTAACGTTCTTCTTTTACTATCATAAATAAGTTGTCCTGACTGAGCCAAAGGAGTTTGTGCTCAATCAGAGGCCTTCATATGGTCTGACTGGAGGTTGTCCAAGTCAGAAATAGGTTGTCTTATTTTGTAAGACATTACCTGCCATTTTTGGTCACCTGCCATTTCTTGTTCTTTGACTTTGGTCAAAAGTCTACCTTTGACTGGTCAAACGTTGACCATTGACACTTTGACTTTTGACCACATGTCATGCACCTATTGGAGAGCTGGTGGGGGCCTGTTTGAGGTGTTGACCATTGACACTTTGACTTTTGACCACATGTCATGCACCTATTGGAGAGCTGGTGGGGGCCTGTCCCCCTGCCAGAACCTGGCAAGGAGAAGGGCGCACGCCAAGGGTGGCGTGAGCCCAAGTTGGAGGCGCCTAGGAGTCCTTGTTGGACAAGGACTCCACCTCCCTTTTGGATTCCAATTAGAGTTCTACTAAGAATCCAGTTTGACTGGTCTTAGGCACCCTCTAAGGAGGAATCCAGGGGACTCTATTCCCACCAATCAGATTTAGATCTGATTTCACAAAGGGTTGTGATTGGTTGGGAAGGAAGAGGAGTTGGATCACAGCTTAGTCTATAAATAAGACCCTGCGCCCAACTCAAAGAGGCAATCAAGAAGATTTCCCATACGCCCCAAGGCTGCCTCTCCCCTCCTTCTCCATGCCATACTCTTCTCCCCTTGCTCTCCACGTCCAAAAGGAGTTTTGGATTTTGGTTGGTGCGATTCAGATCAAGAGAAAGGCGATCAAAAGCAAGAAGGCTGCGCTGCTGCAAAGGACGACTGCTAATCTTCAAAAGGAGTTTTGAAGATCCTCTAGAATAGATCTAGATCTGATTTTTGGAGACGTGCTAGAGAAGAAGAGGATCTCTAGATCCAGCCCAAGTGGATACCGATAGAGGTCAAGCGCTTGTGTGGCTAGATCCAGAACCTTCCGCTGCATACAGGATCATCAACAGGGTAATAGGATTACCCAAATCAGGTAAATTAAATTTGATTTAATTTATTCTTATTTATTTTATTTATTAAAATAATATTAATCAGATCTAAAACATCCCAGATCTGATATAGATCAAAATTTTTTTTTTTAAAATATATCTCTTGATCTGATCAGATCTGAATGAACCTAGACCAGGAAATCAGGATTTTCCTCCATAAGGATGCTGCGCATTCATTCTTAACCAGAAATCAAAACTTATTTTTCTATAAAATCCTAGATCCTAAAATCCTAAAATTTTATTACATATTTTATTCATGAATCCAAAACTTAATTAAAAATTAAGATTACAAAATTAATTAGATCTAAAAATTATGAATTTTTAGATCTAAGATATATTCAAAAAATTGGGTTTGAGCTTGGGTAGCTCAATTAGGTCTAGCGGTTGATCAAACTAAATTAAGAGTTGATTAGGTGGAATCAAAGAAAGCTTAGATTTGACCAACCTAATAGGATTAAGTCTGGGTCAAGATTGAAGCACATTGAGATGTGACTCGATCAAATCAAGATCTAATTTGGCTTCGTGGTTCGAGCCTAGATTGTAGGCTAACCCAATTGGTTCTAATTCGATAATTTGGTGTTTAAGATAAGTCTGGCGATCGACTGATTTTTAATTAGGAGCTACTTGATCTAAATGCATTCTTGTCGAGTTAATGGCATATCCCTTCCATCGATCTCACTTACCTAGCCATTTATGTCAACCTAGTTTTGATTCAAGGTAGCTAACAATTCGAGCTAACCCATGCCATTAGGTTAGTTATAATTGTTATGACTAAGTCAAGTCAAGTTTAAAGAGACCTAAATTAAATCTTCCTAAGAAAATATTAAGTCTAAGGTCTTCCACCATTGTAGATGTGCGAGCCCTTTCCGAGGTTGATTGTTCTTGATTGGATATAGTAGTTCAGTTGTACCGAGAAGACACAACCATGTCTATTAGGCATTGGATGCTACGAGTTGGAGGATGGATTGTGCTTAATATTTTGGATATGGTGAGGGATCCAATCAAGAATTCAATTCGTGCATATGCTGAGTCTGACTTAACTAAGGAGTGGATCAATATTTCGGACACAGTGAGATTCATGAATTAGAGATCAGGTTTGGGTGCACCATGATTAGAGAATCATTGGACAAGAGTTGTTCACTCATCGATTGATCCATCACCAATAACTGTTAGGTGAGGTGGTGAGCCAGTCGGTGGGATCGCACCATCCAGTAGAAATCAATAATCATAAAGATTTTCGTATATCTACAAAGAAAGTATAGAGATTTAAGAAAATAGTGGAAGCCTAATTTATTTAAAAATAAAATTTTTAATCAAATTGATTAAGTCTAATTACAAAATCTAACTAAAAACTTTGACTCTCTACAGGAAGATACTTGCGTCCAACCCACTAGCCTGCATCCTGGACACACATAGATTGATCAGACCTAATTACAAGGATTGGCTCCGAAACTTCAAAATTATTTTGGATTCTAAGAAGTTGATTCATATGTTGAAATAGGATCCTCCCACCTTACCAGCCCATCCATCCACTGATCAGAGAGCATCTCTTGAGAAGTGGATGGATGAAGATAACAAAGTCAGGTATTACATGTTGAGCTCCATGTCTGATGAGATTCAGCACCAATATAAAGATATTAAGACTATCTATCAAACGTTGGCTTACCTGCAAGAGTTGTTTCGTGAATAGAGTCGCGCAGCCAAATATCAAGTCACTAGAAGATTTTTTAAGACTCAAATGTATGATGGACAATCAGTCCAAGATCATTATCTGATGATGATCAAGGACTTTAGGCAAGTTTGAGAAGCTCGGTGTAAAGTTAGATCAGGATCTACAGATTGATATAATTTTATAGTCCTTGATTGATGCATATGGATAATTCATCATGAACTACCATATGCATAAACTTCAGAATACCTTAGTTGAGCTCATAAACATGCTGGTTACTACTGAGCTTTCTATGAATGGTTCTAAAGGCTCAGTACATGCTATGGAGCAGACTTCTTCCAAGAGAAAGTCTTTTGAATGAAAGAAAAATTCTGTGAAGAAACAGAAGATGGATGGTGGGAAGAAGAAGGCAGAGCTGAAGAAGAAGGCCACTGACAAAGAAAAATATTTTCATTGCAACACTGACGGCCATTAGAAGTAGAACTGCCCTTTGTACCTGGCCAACCTGAAGAATAAGAAGAAGGCAGGTCCTTCTGGAGGTATGCTCAATATAGAATCTAACCTTATAGTTTCTTCTACATCCAGTTGGGTGCTTGACTCTAGTTCTAGTGCTCTCTTGTGCACTTCTATGTAGGGTCTTGAGGATAACAGGAGGTTGAGGGATAGTGAGATGATCCTACACATCGAGAATGGAGCAAGAGTTGCTGCTATGGCCGTGGGAACCTACCCTCTGTGATTACCGTCAGGATTAGACTTAATACTTAGGGACTATTTTTATGTGCCTACAACAAGTAGAAATTTGATTTCTATTTCATATTTAGCATAGGAAGGCTATGTAATTAGTTTTCTTAAGGACCATTGTAATATTTTTATGAAAAAAATAAAATTGTAAGTGGTTTTCTTTTAAATGGTCTCTATCAATTATATATTGATATTTCTATTTTTAATATCGAGCAAAACATGAATAGCATAGGATCAAAGCGACCTAGGGATAGTATAAACGATAGATATCTTTGGCACCTTAGGCTAGGTCATATAGTCAAAGTTAAGATTAACAAATTGGAGAAATTTGGGTTATTAAATCCATTGACTTTTGAGTCATATCCGATTTATGAATCATGCCTTCATGCCAAAATGATCAAGCTCCCTTTTGTAAGATATGGAGAAAGGGCTACAGATCTACTTGTCCTAGTACATACTAATGTATGCGGCCCATTTGATGTGTCAGTCAGAAGTAATTATGTCTACTTCATCACCTTTACCGATGATTTATCTCGGTATGGATATGTGTATTTGATGTGATATAAGTTGAAGCTTTTGAGAAGTTCAAGAAATTCAGACTCGAAGTAGAAAAGCAAATAGAAAAACCCATTAAGATTCTTCGATCAGATCAAGGAGATGAATATCTTAGTTGAAAATTTTTGAACTATCTTAAGGACAACGACATAGTCTCTTAATGGACTCCACCTAGAATGCTTCAACTCAACGAGATTTCGGAATGAAGAAATCGAATCCTATTAGATATAGTTCGATCCATGATGAGCTACACGAACCTCCTTGAGTTTCTTTAGGGACATAGTCTGATGACTGCTATATATTTGCTAAATAGGATTCCATCTAAAATCATTCCTACTACACCGTATGAGATATGACATGATAAGAAACCAAGTCTGAGTCATTTAAGAATTTGGGATTGTCCAGCCTATGTCAAAAGACAGCAAGCGGACAAATTAGAGTCTAGATTCTTTAAAGCTCTTTTTATTGGATATCCTAAAAAGTTATTAGAATATTATTTATCTTTCAAAAGATCATAATGTGATTGTGAGTCGACACACTATCTTTCTTGAAAAATAGTTTATTTTAGATGGTGGCATTAGAAGATAGATTAGACTCGAGGAGAAAGTCTCCAATGAGAAACGAGCTAAGTGTTAAATGTATGCCCTAGAAGCCAGATTGACTGACACTTGTTAAATACTTTCTAAAGGTATTTTTATAATTTTAATTTAAAATTAATTAAAGGATTATTTATTCTATCATATTATGTATTAAAGTGTTTGTGATACATCCATTGAGTTAATAGGCATGATAACACACATTCTCAAGAGTTGAGAATTTAAGGCATGTGTTGTCATAATTAACTAATAAATTACTTTCGATCATAGCATCATCATGAGGATGATGATAGATCTGGAAAATCGATATATGATCACTTTCTTAGGGTAGATGAGTCTTAAGTCTATGGTGTGGAGACACTGAATCGAGAGTGTAGATACTTGTTAGAGAACGAGGGCACTGAGCGTGACCACCTTGAGCAGTCATAAGGAAGCCTACATTCTCATTGATGACTAGCTCGATGCTACAGTGTATATCTAGTTCTTTGACCTAAGGTGCATCGACAATTCACCTTGAGGGTGTTTTAGTTTGGTTATCCCATAACTTGGTCTCCTAGCCATTCAGAACCCTGAGGTGTATGTTGGCTATAGCATGTTCATTGTAAGAATTGGATCACACCAAGATGGAATCTATCAACCTCGATAGAGGAGTAGACCAATGATGATCATAAGATCGAGTTCTAAAACCCATGGCCATGGTAGTGTAAAATAATAGAAAGGAGTTTCTATTAGGGTTTCACATCGGACTCGAATCGAATGATTCATTCATACGATGGGTGTTGGGTTTGACGAGTTCACCTTAACCCTAATCTCATTGGAGCTCATGATAGAAGAACCCAATCACACAGGTAGCTGCACTGAGTGATTCACTATTCAATTTTGATGGATTGCTACCATGTACTGCTAGGTGTCATTGGTGGATTTGGGATCAATTAGAATTATCTTGATGATTGATGATTCTAATTGGGTGAATTGGAAGAGTTCTGGTCCGTCGAAATGATGATGTCGATGATGGAGATCATGACATGTCCCATTACCATACAGAACTGAACCTAACTAAATCACACAAACAAGGGTTTGGATCTGGTCATCATCAATTGAGCAAATCCAGTTTGATTGATTTAGATTAGTCCAATTAGATTCAAGGAAATCATACTAGCATACGATTGAGCCTATCATTCTCCTTCTGTAGTCCTTCTAGGTCATCTCAACTGAGCCAAATTAGATTTGGCTCATCCAAGAGCCTTGTATAGGTTTTTTCTAGTCTGATTGAAACTTGTCCAGGTCAAAAAATTCTTATCCTAACCTGATCTAGGCTTGTCCTAATCCATCGAATGGAAACAAGACAAGACCTGCTAATTTAATAAACAATTTGGACAAGGCTTATCCGAGAACTCTATAGGGATTTATCTTGATCTGATTGGACCTTGTCCTAGCCTGATCAAGATTTGTCCTAAATCCCATGAGATGGGAACAAGATAAGGGTTGTCGTTGCCATATTAGGGCTTATCCTAAAATCATGGAATGAAATTTGGACAAGCCTCTCCCGAAAATTCTAGATGGATTTTTCTTGATCTGACTGGATTGAGTCCTGATCTGATCAAGACTTATTCTAACTTGATTAGAACTTGACATAAATCCATTGGATGGAATTTGAAAAGGTTTTGTCTTAATCCCATAAGATGGAAACAGGACAAGGGTCAAATGTTGACTCAGTATGCAGGAAAGAAGAGATATGGCATGCACCTCCTAGAATTTATCTGAGGGTGCATGTCCATATGAAATTTATGTGGAGTTTGTGAGAGCGCACACCCCTTTATGGCATGCACATCTGATGGATAAGAGAAGGCACCCATTTAAATTTGATTTGACTAGTCAAAGCATTTGAATTTGATTCAAATTCTAGGGAGATAAGAGTTTGCACCATCTACTCACCTTATCCTTTATTCCATGCCATATTTTTCCATTTTGTGCAATGAAATATTGAAAAGGTATGGTGTGGGGCATGGAGATCATAGAGGAGTCCTTCTGCATGTTAAACTTTGACCTATTCAAAGTTATATGTGAAGGGACTCTTGATTAGGTCTATAAATTGGGCCCTGCGCAAGCTATTGTGTATCCCAATTTCTCTATGGTGAAGTCCTACCAAAATATTCATCTTCACACCTTCCTCATCTGATCCTCTCCCTCTTCTCCATTTCTAAGAGTTGGACAAATCCTACAAGCAAAGATCAAGTCTGTTGGTGTGAAGATCAGCGAGAGACAATGGTGTTCGTGAGACGAACATGCATTGGAGATTGTTTTGAAGGTTCTACAAAAAGACATCAGATCTGATCATTGGAGATCAGATCTAGAAGGAGGAGACTTCCAGATCTAACTTGAGTGGATATCGATAGAGGCCGGACGCATGCACGGCTCAATCAAAATCTCGGATCAATCATCAGATCATCATAATAGGTAAATGGTTTACCAGATCAGGTGATAATTGTTATCACTATTTTTATTTTTATTTTACTTCTAATTTTAGATCAATCTGATTAGTTCTAAGAACTCTCAAATTTAATTGGATCATAAAAAATTTTTAAAATTATTTTGCTGCAAATCTAATCCGATCAGATGCATTCTACGATAGGAAAACCCTTTTTTTTTCTTCAACTAGTATCAGAGCCAGGTTGCTGCTTCCAGATCAATCTTTAGATTGATCTAAATTTTTTTTTTATGATCTAATTATTTGATTTTCAGATGTTACATAAGATGTAATTAGATCTGAAATAAAAAATTGCATATTTTAAATATATATGTTTGACATAAATAATGCATGCTTTAGTCTAGATCTGTTGTTCAATATCATGATAGTTTTTAAATATATTTTAGATTAGATCTGATTTAATTTTTTATGATTTAATCATTTAAGTTTTAGATATTACATTAGATGTAATCAGATCTAAAATATAAGATCTAATTTAAAATTTTGATATATGTGATATAGGCAGCATATGTCTAGACTAGATCTCTAGTTTAATCTCATAGTCTAGATTAAAAATTTTATAAAGTGTTCATTTAATTTTCTAAAGATTATGTAATTAGATTAGTTAAGTTTTAGATATTATATATGATATAATTATATCTGAAAGCATGAGATGCATTTAAAATTTTTACACGTATGACATATGCAATGCATGTCTAGACTAGTTACATAGATCTATGCCATGAGTAGTCTAGATTAAATTTTTTTTATAATGAAATCATTTAAAATTTTAATTTCAGATATTACATAAAATATAATCAGATCTAAAATATAAATTTAAATATTAAATTTGATACATGAGATGTATGCAAAACATGTATAGATTAGATCTTAAATCATATAATAGTTATATGCTTTAGATCTTAAAGTTTTGTAGTATAGTTCATATTTCTGATTAAGGCATTTCTAACAGTTTTGTAGTATAGTTCATATTTCTAATTAAGGCATTTCCCTTGGCCGTCCGGTCATAAGAATAAGAAGGGTTTAAAGGTTCTCTCTTTTCATTTGATGGGGTGTTCTTATAGCATGTTGGGGTGCTGTGCATTTGCCCTTAATTAGAAATCGAAAACTTACTTTTCTGCAAAACCCTATATCCTAAAATCCTAGAATTTTTTGATACATATTTTGTTATTGAATCCTTGAACTTAATTAAGAATTAAGTTTATAAAATTAATTAGGTCTAAAAATTATGAATTTTCAGATCTAAGACACCTTCATAAATCATGGGTTCGGGTGAGGATAGCTCAATTAGGTCCAGCGGTTGATCAAATCGAATCAAGAGTTGGTTAGGTGGGATCAAGAGTGCTTAGATTTGACCAACCTAATAGGATTAAGTCTGGGTCAAGGTCGACTCACAGTCACATGTGGTCGATCAAGTTAAGACCTAATTTGGCTCCATGGTTCGAGCCTGGGTTGTAAGCTAACCCGATCAGTTTTGGTCAGGCAAGTCGGTGTCTATGGTAAGTATGGCAAATACGACCAGTGGTCTTTAATTGGAAGCTACTTGATCCAAAAACATTCATGCCGAGTTAATGACATATTCCTCTCACTGATCTCACTTACCTAGTCGATTGAGTCGACCCAGTTCTAGTTTGAGGTGGCTAATGATTTAAGCTAATCCATGCCATTAGTTAGTCATAACTGTTATAACTAGTTGAGTCTAAGAGACCAAATCAAATCTTTCTAAGAAAATATTAAGTCTTAGGTCTTCCATCATTATAGATGTATGGACCCTTCCCGGGGTTGATTGTTCTCGGCTGGATACAGTAGTTCAGTTGCATCAGGAAGACGCAACCATGTCTATTAGGCAATGGATGCTACGGGTTGGAGGATGGGTTGGGCTCAATATTTTGGATACAGTGAGGGATCCAATCAGAAATCCAATTTATGTAAATGGTGGATTTGACTTAACTAAGGAGTGGAACAATATTTCGAACATGGTGAGCTTCATAAATTAGAGATCAGGTTTGGGTGCATCATGTTTAAAAAAATATTGGATAAGAGTTGTCCACTCATCGGTTAACCCACATCAATAACTATTAGGTGAGGTCATGAGCCAGTCGATGGAACCGCACCACCCACTAAAAATCAATGATCATAGAAATTTTTGCATCTTTGCCAAGGGAGTGTAGGAATCCGAGAAAATAGTGGAAGCCTAATTTATTTAAAAATAAAATTTTTAAATAAATTGGTTGAGTCAAATTACAAGTCTAACTAGAAACTTTGACTCTCTATAGAAAAATATCTACATCAAAACCCTTTGCCCAATTTCTAGATACCCACAAGTTGACCATACCAATTTACAAGGATTGGCTAAAGAACTTCAAAAATATTTTGGGTTTGAAAAAGTTGACCTATGTATTGGACCAGGACCTCCCCTTTACTAGCCCATCCAACTGTTAATCGAAGAACGTCTCATGAGAAGTGGTCTAATGATCATAACAAAGTAAGATGCCACATGTTGGGCTCAATGTCAGATGAATTACAACACCAGCATGAAGATATCAGGACTGCTCACCAAACGTTAGCACACCTACAAAAGTTGTTCGGTGAATAGAGTCGCGCAGCATGTTATCAAGTCTCGAAGAGACTTTTTATAGTGCAAATGCATGATGGACAGTTGGTCCAAGATTATTGCTTGGCAATGGTCAAGAACCTAAAGAGCGTGAGAAGCTCAGAATCTTGATGGTCAAGAAACTATAGATTGATGTGATCCTGCAGTCCTTGATTGATTCGTATGGGCAGTTCATTATGAACTTCCGTATGAATAAGCTTTGGTGCATCTTGGTTGAGTCAATAAATATGCTGGTTACTGTTGAGCAAACTTTGAAGGATTCAAAGGGCTCAGTTCTGGCTATGGAGTAGACTTCTTCCAAGAGAAAGTCTTTTGGAAAGAAGAAGAAGTCTATAAAGAAGTAGAAAATAGAAGGAAAAAAGAAGGGCGAGCCAAAGAAGAAGGCCAGAGAGAAGAAAAAGTATTTCCACTGCAACTCCAATGGCCATTGGAAGCGGGACTGTCCTGCGTAACTGGCCAGCCTGAAGATCAAGCAGGAAGAAGGACCTTCTGAAGGAATACTCATCATTGAGTCTGTCGAGCAAAACGTGAATGCCATAGGATCAAAATGACCTAGAGATAGTGTGGCACCTTAGGCTAGGTCATATAACTGAAGACAGGATCAACAAATTGGAGAAATCTAGACTAATGAATCCATTGACTTTCGAGTCATATCTGATTTGTGAATCATGCCTTTAACGCAAAATGACCAAGCTACTTTTTATGGGATATGGGAAAGGGCCACAGACCTACTTGGCTTGGTACATATAGATGTGTGTGGCCCATTCGATATGCCGGCCAGAGGCAATTATGTCTCTTTTATTATCTTTATGGATAATCTATCTCAGTATAGGTATGTGTACTTGATATGACATAATTCTGAAGCCATTAAAAAGTTCAAGAAATTCAGACATGAAGTAGAAAAGCAAATTGTAAAGCCCAATGAGGTTCTTTGATCAGATCGAGGAAGTAAATACCTTGGTCGAGAATTTCTAGACTATCTCAAGGATAATGGTATAGTCTCATAATGGACTTCGCCTGAAATGTCCCAACTTAATGAGATTTTAGAATGAAGAAAATGGACCCTATTAGATATGGTCTGTCCAAGATGAGCTTTACGGATCTTCTAGAGTTTTTTTAGGGACATAGTTTAATAGGATTCCATCTAAAACCATTCCTACCATACCATATGAGATATGGTAGGGTAAAAAGCCAAGTCCGAGTCATCTCAAAATTGGGGTGGTCTGGCACTAGACAAGTTAGAGTCTAGGTTCCTAGAGCTCGAGTTATTGAATATCCTAAAGAGTTATTAGGGTATTACTTCTATCTTCTAGAAAACCATAAAATGATTGTGGGTTGACACATCATTTTACTTGAAAAATAGTTTGTTCAAGATAATGGCATCGAAAGATAGATTATACTCGAGGAGAAAGTCTCCAAAGAGTAACGAGCCAAGGAACCTCAGGAACCCAATTAATCTGAACGAATCCATAATTCACTACTTTCTCCACCTTGTAGCTCAAATAGGATTTTTCATCCTCCTGAAGGTACTTAGGTACTATTTTAGAGGATGTAGAGAAAATATACCTCATGAAAAATGAGTTCATATTGATGATCCCAGAATCTATGATGAGACGATATCAGATATCGACTTCGATAAATGATTAGAGGTGGTAGAGTTAGAAATTGACTTGATGTGCTCCAACCAAATCTGGATCTTAGTAGATCCACCTGAAGGTATAGTACCTATTGGGCGTAAATGGATCTTCAAGAGAAAGATATGTGCAGATGAGAATGTAGAGACATTCAAGGCTAGGCTAGTAGCGAAAGAATATAAGGTTACCTTCTTGTCAGTGGCCACCATCCGCACATTGCTTGCCATTGTAGTATATTTCAATTACAAAATATGACGGATGGATGTGATAATAGAGTTCATAATTGGATATTTTGAGAAGGATATTTATATGAAACAGTCGTTTGTATTCACATCTAGTGATGGTGATCATAAAGATCTGTAAGCTGCAAAGATCCATCTATGGACTCAAGCAAGCATCTCGGAGAGGAATGCTTGATGTAATCAAATTATTTGGTTTCATCAAGAATGAGGAGAAATCAAGTGTGTTGAAGAAGGTTAGTGGGAGCATTGTTGTCTTCCTCATATTGTGTGGATGACTTCTTCTTGATTGAGAATGATATTTCCATGCTAGCATAGGTCAAAGTATAGTTATCTAAGAAGTTTTCTATGACAGACCTAGGTAAGGCATCCTTCATTTTAGGTCTATAGGGATAGACTAAAGAGGATGCGATGCATTCCATCGTCAGCAAGCGGTGGTCGACAAGGCCTTTTTCCTAACTATTTTGGGAAGCAAAGAGGATAGAAACTCATTCGGTTATCTTCTCTCGAAGGTAGGAATTTACCCAAGGCACTGATATTCTGAGTGTCTCGATTATACTTTTTTAAATAGGGAGTTGAAGGTCTTATTCTTATGAGTGGCCTATGTGAATATGAGCCAGGAGCAAGGATTCTCTCTAATACAAGAGATACTGAAGAGGTTCAGCATGGTGAACCCTAGGTTCAGGAGTATGCAGACTTAGACCTTATGTCTAATAAAGATGATCAAAAGTCGACGTCTAAAAGTTTGTTCCTGTGTACTGGTGGTACTGTAAATTGGAAGAGTTTCAAGAAGATGGTTTTACCTAATCCATGATTACCTCAAGAAGGATATACTGAGGTTAAGAAAGTCAACTCTGCAGACCATGCGGTTGACCCACTGACGAAGCCTTTAGGCCTACAGAAGATCCAAGCCCACCTTAAGAAGATGGGACTTAGATTAGTAGCCAATTGGCTTTAGGTCAAGTGAAAGTTTATTAGAAGTATGTCCTAAAAGCCAGATTGGTTGACACTTGTAAAATACTTTCTAAGGGTATTTTTATAATTTTAATTTAAAATTAATTAAAGAGTTATTTATTCTATCACATTGTGTATTAAAGTGTCTATGATACATTCATTGAGTTAACAGGCCTAATAATACATATTCTCAAGAGTTGAGAATTTAAGGCATGTGTTATCATAATTAACTCATAAATTGCTTTCGATCGTAGGATCATCATGAGGATGGTGATAAATTCGAAAGATCGATGTACGATCGCTTTCTTAGGATAGATGAGTCTTGAGCCTATGGTGTGGAGATACTGGAGCGAGAGTACAGATACTCATTAGAGAATGAAGGTACCGAGCATGATCACCTCAAGCAGTCATCAAGAAGCCTACCTTCTCGTCGATGACTAGCTCGATGCTGCAACATGTGTCTGATTATTTGATCTGAGGTGCATCGATAGTTCACCATGAGGGTGTTATAGTTTGACTACATCATAACTTGGTCTCCTAGCCATTCGAAATCCTGAGGTGTATGTTGGCTATAGCATTGTATGAATTGGATCGCACCAAGATGGGATCTATCAACCACGGTAGAGGAGTTGACCTATGATGATCATGAGATTGAGTTCTAAAACCCATGGCCATGGTAGTGTGAAATAATAGAAAGGAGTTTTTATTAGGATTTTACATCGGATACGAATCGAATGATTCATTCATATGATGGGTATTGGGTTTGATGAGTTCACCTTAACCCTAATCCCGTCGGAGCTCATGATAGAAGAACCCAATGCCTAATAGATATGATTGCATCTTTCTGGTGCAACTGAACCACTATAACCAGTCAAGAACAATCAACCTTGAAAAGGGCCTGCACATCTACAATGGTAGAAGACCTTAGACTTAATCTTTTCTTAGGAAGATTTGATTTAGGTCTCATTAAACTAGACTTGACATAGTCATAACAATTATGACTAACCTAGTGGCATGGATTAGCTCAGATTATTAGCTACCTTAGATCAGGACTGAGCCAACAAATATGGCCAGATAAGTGAGATCAGTGGAAGGGATATGCCATTAACTCGACAAGATCGGTGGAAGGGATAGTCGATCGTATCTGCCAAACTTACCTTAGACACCAAATTGTTGAACCAGAGTCAATCGGGTTAGCCTACAATCCTGACTCTAACCACTGATCCTAATTAGGTCTTAGCTTGATCTATCACTCATGTGATTCAATCTTGACCCAGACTTAATCCTATTAGGCTGGTCAATTTAAGCACTCTTGATCATATCTAACCAACTCTTGATTCGATTTGATCAATTGCTTAGACCTAATTGAGCTATCCAAGCCCAAACCTAATTTTATGAATATATCTTAAATCTAAAAATTCTTAATTTTTAGAGTTAACATATTTCATAATCTTAATTCTCAATTAAGTTTAGGGTTCACAAATAAAACATGTAAATAAAATCCTAGGATTTCAGGATCTAGGGTTTTGCAGAAAATAAGTTTTTGGATTTCTGATTAAGGACGAATGTGTAGCACCCCTACGCATCATAAGAACACCCCATCGAATGAGAGGAGAGGGCATTTAAACCCTACTTTGTTCTTATAACTGGATGGCCAAGGGAAATGCCTTAATTAGAAATATAAAAACTATAAAACTAGTTAGATCTACATCATATATCTTATATATAAAATTGATCTAACTATAAACATGTTTTGCATACATCTCATGTATCATATCATGCATATTTCAGATCTAAATTAACTCATAATCATCTAAAAAATTAAATTTAAATTGATCACATCAAAATAAATTCTATTCTAGACAATCATGTAGAATAATTCTACAACTAGTCTAAACATGCATTCATCATATCTCATACGAAAAAAAGGTTAAATAATTTTATTTTTTATTTTTTAAATCTTAGTATAATATTTATAATATTAAAAAATAGTAAATAAATAGATCTAAAAATTATAACTTAATCAAATTAAATTATGATCATGCAAGACTATAGATAGAACTATTCTATTCTACAACTAATCATGCATCTTGTAGAACCTAGATCTAAATTATTTAATTATTTAATTTTTTTGATTTTAGATCTAACCACATCTCATGTAACATCTAAAATCATCTAATTATTAGATCAAAATTAAATTAAAATCAGATCTAAATTATTTATAGGAACCTAGCTCTGATATCAGTTGAAGGAAAAAACCTATTTTCTCGGATTAGGTTCATTCAAATCTGATTTGACCAAGAAAAATATTTCAAAATTTTTTTTCTTAGATCTAAATCAAATCTATTATTTTTAAGATTTAATTTGATGGATCTAATAAAATAAATTAAATTAGATTAATTTATACCTTGTTCTTGGGTAATCTTATTATCCTATGATGATCCTGCTGATTGCTTGAGGTTCTGAATGTAGCCATGCAATCGCCTGGCCTCTACCGGTATTCACTCGAGCAGAATTTGGATATCTTCTTCTCAATCTTTTCACCAAAGATCAGATTTGAATCTGATCTTGAAGGTCTTCAAAATAACTTTTGAAGATCCGATGTCGTCTTTTGCAGTAGTGCTGCCTTCTTCCTTTTTTGTCACATTTTTCTTGCCTAAATCGCACCAAACTGAAGCCCAAAGCCCCTTGGGTGTGGGGAGGAGAGAGAAAATTAGAGGTAGGCATGGAGGAGAGAGGGAGATGGCTATGTGGCATGGGCAAGGGGAGAACCTCTCTAAACCTAGGCACAGACAGGGTTTATATAAACCTTGCAGCACCATGCAATGCCACATCATCCCGACCAATCACATCTCTTCATGCAATCAGATCTAAATCAGATTTATGGGATGACATCATCTGATCCAATCAGATGAGTGCCCCTCTCCAACATCCTTAGGTGGCACCAAGACTGGTCAATGTGGAGTCTTTGGCGCCACCTAGTTTGATGCCAAGAAGCAACCTAGAGTCCCATCTGTATGGGACTCCAAGCATCATTATCCTTAGGTTCATGCCTTCCTAGGTGTGCACCCCCTTCTTTCTTCTTTCTAGTAGGGGGACAAATCTCTATCTGCTCTCCAATAGATGCATGACACATGAGTAGATGTCTAAGTGTCAAAGGTCAATGTTTGACCAAAGTCAAAAGATAAGAATTAGCAGATGATGGAAAATGGTAGGTATTGTCTCAAATTTATCTCGTAAATTAAGACAATCCATTTTTAGTCTGGACAAGCTCCAGTCAGACCAAGTAAAGGTACCTGGGTGAGCCCAAATACATTTAGCATAGTTGAGACAATATTTAATGATTATTGAAGGAGAACTTTAGGCTCAATCGTGTGCTAGCACGATTTTCTTGAACCTAATTGAATCTAATTCAAATCAATTAAATTAGGTTAGTTTAATTGATGATATCCAAATCCAAACCCTTATTTGTGTGATCCAATTAGATTCCATTCTATTTGGTAATGAGATATGTTGCAATCTCTATCATCAACATCATCGAAACACCTTCCAATGGATCAAAACTTTTTTGATTCAGACAACTATAATGATCGATCATCCAAATCATTTTAATTGCCTCCAAAATCCACCAGTGACACCTAGTAGTATATGGTGGCAATCCATCAGAATTAAAAATGAACCTCTTGGTGCAGTTACATGTGTGACTAAGTTCTTCTATCTTGAGCCCCTATCGGTTTAGGTTTAAGGTGAACTCGTCAAACCCTAATTTCCATCATATGAATTAATCATTCGATTTAAGTCCAATGTGAAAACTTTAATAGAAACTCTTTCTATCATTTCACTCTACCATGGTCATGGGCTTATCGACTTGATTCTCATGATCATCATAGGGCTGCTCCTCATCTACCGAGGTAGATAGATTTTCTTTTGGTCCAATCCAATTCCTACAATAAACATGCTATAGCCAACATACACCTTAGGGTTCTGGATGGTTAGGAGATTGAGTCATGGTGTAGTCAAACTATAACACCCTCAAGATGAACTGTCGATGCACCTCAGGTTAAAGAATCAGACACACCACTGCAACTTTGAGCCAGTCATCGATGAGAAGGTAAACTTCCTTATGACTGCTCGAGGTGGTCACGCTCAGTGCCCTTGTTCTCTAACGAGTATCTATACTCTCGCTCCGATGTCTCTACACCATAGACTCAAGACTCATCTACTATAAAGAAGCAATTGTACACCAACCTTTCGGATCAATCACCATCATCATGACGATCCTATGGTCGAAAGCATTTTATGAGTTAATAATAAAAATTCATGTCTTAAATTTTTAACTCTTGAAAATAAGAATTATCATTGCCATTAACTCAAGCGATGTATCACAGACTCTAAATATGCATTATGATAGAAAATAACCCATTTTTTTATTTATAGTCAAATTATAATTTTGCGCTTAGGAGTGTATAACAAGTGTCAGTCAATTCTGGCTTCTAGGGCACACATTTCTAACATGCACTAGATCAATATTACATCAATTCAATAATTGATCTTATGGTTGCACAACAAACCTAGTATGATTTATGACATAATAATGGACTAGCATGAAGGCCTTTAATGTAGTGAATCAAAAGAATCCATCCGTTGAGTTGGTTTGACCCATAGTCGAGCCGACCGGATAGCATCTAGCCCGAGCACCACTTTTTGTCCACCTGAGAAAGCTGGCTTGAGCCTACCTCGAGCCAGCTCGAATCTACCTCGAGCTGGTTCGATCTCATCTTGAGTTGGCTCGGCTGCATATCCGAGCCGACTTGATTACGTATCTGATCCAAATTTCAACAGCAATACCTAAGTACCCAATCTAGAATTAGATCAATCGAATTGGCCAGATAAGTGGGAGAGAGGTTGGGGTCCCCCCGTTGCTTTCTTTAGACACCAATGAGTTGGCTAGGTTAGAGAACAGAACAAATTAAAAACTACATTCACTTTACCAATCATGAACCACTTTTCTAGACATCGATTGATCAATTTTATATCCAGATTGATTCTACTATCGGTTGATTGCACTACAACTTAATATTATTTTTATAGAGGGCTTTAAATGGTCTCTTCGTACATTCTAATTTAAAAATATACTAAACACAAGAATATATATCAATTATGATATATAACATAATAATAGCATGTATATCATTCTAGGACAACCATCATCACATAGTGAACATTTATCACTATGCCAGAGCAATCTTACAAAATGATATACTTCATAATCTAATTATGAATAATTAAACATGATCTCATCATGTTGAAATATGCTAAAATTTTAAATATGATCATATCATATTGACAATTTTGCCATTAAAGCATAGACATATCAACATATGATTTAGTCTAATAAGGTTTGCTTTGATACAACTATTAGGTTTGGGGTGCAAAGAGGTAGCATGGATTTCAAAAAAAAAAAAATAAAATTACAAAATCAAACCCAAAATGTAGGACCATCTTATTAGAATATAAATCATATAAAATATATTTATAACATAAATGAAGGTATTCGAACATACCTCCGATCTCTAAATTCCAACTTGACCTTGATCACCAGTTATAGTTCGTCAGGGGTTCCACCAGGTGCCCACATACCTTCCAACCATGATCCACATGAAAACTTGATCAAGACACCATCATCTTTGTTTATTTTAATTAAAATTCTTATGATATGAACCTTAATTAATTTGGGTAGAACCTTTCTTAGCCTTTGCTATCATCCTCCTAGCCTTTCCTTGCCTTCCTTTCTTGATCCTTGTCTTCTTAATTTTTAATTTTAATCTCTTTATCTTATTGGAAGACTTCTTGTCCTTAAATCAAGACCTTATCTAGATAAGAGAAAAGAAATAAAGAAAATTGGACAAGCAAGCCTCTTGTAAGAAAGAAAGCAGGAATTCTGAATCCTTAGACTCTCGGTGCGCACCCCTATTTATAATGTATGTAGGGGTGCTTCCATAATTTCTCGCACCCTTTCCCTAGACATATCTCATGCCCATCTAACCTTCTCATGCCCCACTAGAAAAATATGCCATGTGGAAGCACGAGAATTAGTTTCAAGAGTCACTTCAAGCAGAAGGACTCTTCGAAAAATAATTCTTTGTGGTTTCACAAATATTACGTAGTTTTTCTTTCTCTCTAGCACCACCAATACAGGGTTTTGATCTGATGAGAATGCCATCCAATGGCTCTCATCTCATGTGCCAATTTCAGATGGGGCATGGAAGAAAAGTCAACACCTTATCAACTTGGACTTGGTCCAAGAGGCACCAAGATAAGGGGGAGCGGCTAGGAGTCTTGTTCCATTTAAATTCCTTTTAAACATTGAATTGTTTAATCTGTAGACGGACTCTTGGGTACCTTCTTTTTGATCTAAGACTACATAACATAAGTTAAGTAAATAAAAATGGATAAGATAACAAAGATGGTGCGGCAACCAAAATAATGCATCAAGAGTCCATGGTGCATAAAACACTTCCCCATGCAGAAGAAAGAGACTCTTTGGGGTGTGGAATTCAGGTATGTGAGTCCCAAACCTAGGTCAACAAGCCAAGGGTTAACCCAATTAAGGACCAAATCAGATTTGGCACAAATTGGATCTAATTAGCCCAAATCGGAACCCGATTCGAATCCAATTCAAATCTTGTTTCTAAGGTTTGCAACATGTGCTAGCATGTTCATCTTGTAAACATGATCTAATCCAATTAGATTCTTGATCAATTCTTTTTGTGTGTGAACCATTGGGTTCCACATCTAGCCAATAGTGGATCCTGATGCGATTTGACCTAATCTGGTTGGAACTCAACCAAACTGATTTAGGTCAAAACAAGTTAACCCGATTCAACCAATTAGAATACTTTCTAATTAAGGATCAAATTAAACTTCTTTAATTTGATCGAACCCACAAGATAAGATATATTTCTAGCAACATATCATGACTACCAGGAAGATATGGAATTTTGATTGAAATACCTAAAATATCCTTCAATGAAAAGTTACCGTGTAACAAGATCCTTCGATCACCCTGCATCTCGATTATGACTCTGGATATGAAAATATGTCAAACTCAATATCATATTCATATTTCTCTCAATCTTATGATGATGATTTGATTAATGAAATATTAGAAACTATTTCTAATTTTCATCATGCTTTTTTCAAAGACTTCCTGAATCATCATTTGATTGAAGCAGGTAGGATGCGTTCTCTTCTTACTAGAAGTGATCGATTCTATGTTGACCTACTCACAACCTTCATATATAATCCACCATATCCAAAATAGCCCGTACATGACTAAGTCATGAATGAGTATGAACCAAAATATAGATTCATACATATAAGATTCTATGGTTGTCTCAGGTCAAAGGATTACATGCACAACTTCCACTATGAGAACCATCTATTGACAGATAAGACTCCATTAGATGTTCTCAAGTTGGATCAATTCAGTAAACTCATTCTCTAATGAGCACCTACATTCTTGAATTAGTGTCATACACAAGTGATAGTGAGATCAATCACCCTTTCATCAAGCATACATAGGATGTGCCAGTCTTTCTAGAAACATTGATCCCTAACTCAATGTTCCATCGATTAAGAATATTTTATATTAGAATTTGATGTTTTAGGTCTCACAAGTATGATCTCATCATAATCCTAAAATCATAGTCCTAATTTATGAGGTTCATCATAATCTTAAATAAATAATTAAGATGTAGCATATGATGAAATAAATATCTTTATTTATTTGAAAATATCATTACATGAGTTTGGAAGATAAAAAAATAGCCGATCAAAATACAAATTTCAATTGGCTTGAGGGCATATTTCTTTTAGGACACTTATATCCCTTTGGAGTAAATCTTGATAGTAAAATACTTCGAAGTTAGTCACGTTCAGTGCAGATATACCCTCAAATCACTCTTGCATGCCATACTAATATCTCCACACTCCTTGATTAAGGAAAAATCAACCCATATAGCACACAACGATAAATACTTGATAAACATTATCATCCTGGGTAATAATGTATCATTTGGCTGCAAATAGATTTAAGAACTAAATGATAAATTCTTCTTTATCCATTTTAAATAATCCTAAGAACTTCATCACAATAGAAGAGTTCATAAAAGAAAGATGCATAACTTGTGATGAATAAGCTAAAATAAACTTTTTAATTATATAAATTATATATAATTTATAAAATTAGCTCAACCATCAATAGGCTGATGATTGATTTTGAAACATAATTTTCAACAACTTTCACTTGTCCGAAAGCCACTCGGTATAGTATCTTATACCCATCTTTGATTTATGATCATCGAACTCTTTTACTGCAAGGGCTTTAGTAAATGGATCGGCCAGATTCTCCTTTCCATCGATCTTTTGAAGGTCGATATCACCTCATCCACGATCTCCTAGACATGTTCATAGCGACGCACAATATGCTTCGTTCATCGATATGCTTTCGGTTCCTTCACCTGAGCAGTGGCTCCAGTGCTATCGTAGTAGAGCAGAACTAGACTATCAAGAGAGGGTGCAACTCTAAGCTCAATAATAAATTTTCTCAATCATATAGCTTTCTTGGCAGCATAGGATATCGTAATGTACTCCACCTCGCAAACTAAGTTGACCATAATGTGCTACTTGAAACTTTTTCAGCAAATAGCTTTATCGTTAAGGATAAATATAATCTAACACATTTTTGCTATTATCATGGTCAGATTAAAAATTGAAGTCTGTAAATCCCACAAGTTATAAATTTGACTTACCATAAACAAGCCACTGGTCCTTGGTGGTATATACTCGCTACTCCTAGTGAGTATGCCGTAACTGATCTCGTACATATCATAGCATATATAATAGAATCCGCTGTTGAGATATATGGTATTCTACTCATATTTCCTCTCTCTTGAGGTGTTGTCGATCAATACTCCTTCAAGAGAAAAGTTTAATGGCCTATCAGTAAATAGCTATTTTTGGAATTCTCCATGCTGAACTACTTTAGCACAATGTCCATATTATTAGATATGTGTGCCCTAGAAGCCAGATTGGTTGACACTTATAATGCACTTCTAAGAACAAAAATATAATTTTAACTATAAATAATAAAATAGGTTATTTTCTATCATAATATGTATTTGAAAGTATCTGTGATACATCCCTAGAGTTAATGATAATGATAGTTCATATTTTTAATAATTAAAAATTTAAGACATGAATTTTCATTATTAACTCATAAAATGCTTTTGACCGTACGATCATTATGAGGATGGTGATTGATTTGGAAGGTTGGTGTACGATCACTTCTTTTGGATAGATGAGTATTAAATCTATGATGTAGTAACACCGAAGCGAGAGTACAGATACTCATTAGAGAACGATGGCACTGAGCGTAACCACCTTGAGCAGTCATGAGGAAGTCTACCTTCTCGTCAATGATCGGCTCGAAGCTACAGTCGTGTGTCTAGTTCTTTAATCTGAGGTGCATCGATAGTTCATCTTGAGGGTGTTATAGTTTGACTACACTATAACTCAGTCTTCAAGCCATTCGAAATCCTAAGGTGTATGTTGGTTATAGCATGTTCATTGTAGGAATTGGATTGCACCAACAGGAGATCTATCTACCTTGGTAGATGAGGAGCAGTCCTATGATGATCATGAGAATCAAGTTCATAAGCCCATGACCATGGAAGAGTGAAATAATAGAAAGAGTTTCTATTAGGATTTTCACATTAGACTTGAGTTGAATGATTAATTTATATGATAGAAATTAGAGTTTGATGAGATCATCTTAACCCTAATCCAATCGAGGCTCAAGATAGGGGAACTTAATCATTTAGGTAACTACACCGAGTGGTTCGCTTTCTATTCGGATGGGTTGCCAGCATATGCTGCTAGGTGTCACTGGTGGATTTTAAAAGCAATTAGAATGATTTGGATGATCGATCATCCTAATTGTCTGAATTAGAAAAGTTCTGATCCATTGGAAGATGTTTTGATGATGTCGATGATAGAGATCATGATGTATCCCATTACCATATGGAACTGAACCTAACTGGGTCACACTAACAAGGGTTTAGATCTGGATGTCATCAATTGGACTAACTCAGTTCAATTGATTTGAATAAGATTGAATTAGTTTCAAAAAAATCATGCTAGCACATGATTGAGCTTAATGTTCTCCTTTAATAATCATTAAAGCTTACCTCGACTAAGCCAAATATGTTTGGGCTCACACAAAAACCTTTACTTGGTTTGACTGGAGCTTCTCTAGATCAGAAAAGGGTTGTCTTAATATATAAGATAGATTTAAAATAGCACCTGCCATTTTTGGTCACCTGCTAAATCTTTTTTTCAGACATTAGTCAAATGTTAACCCTAGACACTTAGACATCTACCCATGTGTCATGCACCCATAGGAAAGTACCTGGGAACTTATCCCACTACTAAATACAGATAGAAAGGGGGTGCATGCCTAGGGAGGTGTGCATCCCATGAGGATAAAAGATGGAGTCCCATACAGATGGGACTCCAGGTTGCTTCAGGAAAATAAACTTTGTGGCGCCAAGACGTCTTGTTTGATCCAATCTTGGCACCACCTAAGGAGGGTTTTGAGGGTCTCTCATCTGATTGGATCAGATGATATCATCCCACCAATCAAATCTAGATCTGATTGCACAATGGGCCATGATTGGCTGGGATGATGTGGCACTGCATGGCGTAGCAGGGTTTATATAAACCCTATATGTGCCTAGAATTTAATGCTTCTGCCTTTAGCCCATGCCACATAGCCTCTCTACCTACTTCTCCATGCCACCCTCTGATCTTCTCTCTCCTCTCCACGCCTAAGGGCTTTTGGGCATGAACAAGGTGCGATCCAAGCAAGTGAAAGGCGCCAGGAAAGGAAGAAGGTAGCACTGCTGCAGGAGACAATGACTGTTCTTCAAAAGTAGTTTTGAAGACCTTCAAGATCATATCTAGATCTAATTTTTGAAGGATTGATTGAGAAAGAGAAGATCTCTAGATGCTGCCCGAGTGGATATCGGTATAGGCCAGGTGCTTGCGTGACTATATCTAGAACCTTAAGTAAACATCGAGATCATCACAGGATAATTAGATTACCCAAAATAAAGGTATAATTAAATTAGATTTAATTTTTATTTTTATTTTTATTATTAAATTAATAAGATCAAATCTGAAAAATCTTAGATGTAATTAAGATCTTAAATTTTTTTTTTAAATATCTCTCTTGATCCAATCAGATCTAAAGGAACCTGAACCAAAAAATAAGGCTTTTTCCTTCAACTGATATCAGAGCCAGGTTCCATGATTCATTACATCTGATTTTAATATATTTTTAAGCTGATAATTAGATGATTTTAGATATCACATTAGATGTGACTAGATTTAAAATTAAAAAATTAAAAATTAAATAATCTTGATCTAAGATGTATGAGATGCATGTCTAAACTAGGATTAGAATTGTTCTATGTGTAGTCTAGCATAATCATAATTTTAATATAATTAATTATAATTTTTAAATTTATTTATTTATTATTTTTTAATATTATAAATATTATAATTAGATTTAAAAATAAAAAATAAATTTATTTAATTTGTTCATATGAGATATGATAGATGCATGTTTAGACTAGTTGTAGAAGAGTTCTATAAAATTATCTAGAATAAATTTTGATTTGATATGGTCAAATTTAAATCTTATTTTTTAGATGTTTATGAGATAATTTGGATTTCAAAATATGCATACATGAGATGTATGCAAAACATATTTTTAGTTAGATCAATTTTTTATATATGTAATATATGATGTAGATCTAACTAGTTTTTTAGATTTATCATGTTTCTGATTAAGGCATTCCCCTTGGCCGTTCGGTTATAAGAATGAAGTAAGGTTTAAAGGCTCTCTCCTCTTATTCGATGGGGTGTTCTTATGGTGTGTAGGGTTGCTGTGTGTTCGATCTTAATCAAAAATCAAAAACTTATTTTCTACAAAATTTTAGATTCTAAAATTCTAGGATTTTATATACATGTTTTGTTTATAAATCCTAAACTTAATTAAGAATTAAGATTATGAAATATATTAGGTCTAAAATTAAGAATTTTTAGATCTAAGATATATTCATAAAATTGGGTTCGGACTTAGGTAGCTCAATTAGGTCTAGCGGTTGATCAAACCGAATCAAGAGTTGGTTAGGTGGGATCAAGAGTACTTAAATTGACCAGCCTAATAGGATTAAGTCTAGGTCAAGGTCGAGTCATATGAGTGATCGATCAAGCTAACATCTAATTAGGCTCAGTGGTTAGAGTTTGGATTGTAGGCTAATCCAATTAGTTCTGACTTAGTAATTTGGTATCTAAGATAAGTTTGGCAGATACGATCGACTAATTTTTAATTGGGAGCTACTCGACTTGAATGCATTTCTATCAAGTTAATGGCGTATCCCTTCCATCGGTCTCACTTATCTGACCATATTTATCAACCCAGTCCTAATCTAAGGTGGCTAACAATATGAGCTAACCCATGCCACTAGGTTAGTCATAATGGTTATGGCTTTGTGAAGTAAAGTTTAAAGACACCTAAATCAAATATCCCTAAGAAAAGATTAAGTCTAAGGTCTTCCACCATTGTAGATGTGCGGGCCCTTCCCGAGGTTGATTGTTCTTAGCTGGTCACAATGGTTCCATTGCATCGAAAAGATGCAACCATGTCTATTTTGCATTGAATGCTACGAGCTGGAGGATGGATTGGGCTCAATATTTTGGATATGATGAGAGACCCAATTAGGAATCCAATCTATGCAAATGGTGCATCTGACTTAACTAAGGAGTGGATCAATATTTCGAGCATGGTGAGATTCATGAATTAGAGATCATGTCTGGGTGCACCATGATTAGAGAATCATTGGATAAGAGTTGTTCACTTATTGACTAATTCATCATCAATAACTGTTAGGTGAGGTGATGAGTCAGTTGGTGGGACTGCACCATCCACTAGAAATCAGTAATCGTGAAGATTTTTGTATATCTATAGAGGGAGTGTAGGGATCCAAAAAAATAGTGGGAGCTAATTTGTTTGAAAATTAAACCCCTAAATAAATTGGTCAAGTCTTAATTACAAAATCTAACTAGAAACTTTGACTCTCTATAGGAAAAAAAGAAATGTTTGCATCCAAACCACTAGTCCGTATCCTGGACACCCATAGACTGACCAGACCTAATTACAAGGATTGGCTCCAAAACTTCAAAATCATTTTAGATTCTGAGAAGTTGACTCATGTATTAGATCAGGATCCCCATACCTTACCAGCTCATCCATCCACTGAACAGAGAGCATCTCTTGACAAGCGAATGGATGAAGATAATAAGGCCAGATACTACATGTTGGGCTTGATGTTTGATGAGCTTCAGCACCAACATGAAGATATCAAGATTGTCCACCAAATGTTGGCTCACCTGCAAGAGTTGTTTAGTGAACAAAGTCGCACAGCCAAATATCAAATCACTAAATGACTGTTTAAGGCTAAAATGCGTGATGGACAGTCAGTCCAAGATCATTGTCTAATGATGATCAAGGACTTGGAAGAGCTTGAGAAGCTCGGAGTGAAGTTAGACCAAGATCTATAGAATGATATAATTCTACAATCCTTGACTAATGCATTTAGGCAATTCATCATGAACTATCATATGCATAAACTTCAGAATACTTTGGTCGAGCTTATGAATGTGCTGGTTACTACTGAGTTATCTATGAAAGGTTCTAAAGGCTCAGTACTTGCTATGGAATAGACTTCTTCCAAGAGAAAGTCTTTTGGAAAGAAGAAGAAATATGTGCAAAAGCAGAAGATGGAAGGTGGAAAAAAAAAGAAGGCAGAGCTGAAGAAGAAGAACGCTGACAAAGGAAAGTATTTTCGTTATAATACTGATGGCCACTGAAAGCGGAACTGCCCTACATATTTGGCCATCCTAAAGAATAAGAAGAAGATAGGTCCTTCTGAAGGTATGCTCGTTATTGAATCTAACCTTATGGTTTCTTCTACATCTAGTTGAGTGCTTGACTCTGGTTCTAGTCCTCATTTGTGCACTTTCATGCAGGATCTTGAGGATAGCAGGAGGCTGAGGGATGGTGAGATGATCCTATGTATTAGAAATGGAGCAAGGGTTGCTATTGTGGCCGTGAGAACCTACCCTCTTCGACTACCATCTAGCTTAGATTTAGTACTTAAGGATTGATTTTATGTGCCTGCTGCAAGCAGAAATTTGATTTCTATTTCATGTTTAGCACAAGAAGGCTATGTAATTAGTTTTCTCAAGAATCATTGTAATATTCTTTATGAAATAAATAAAATTGTAAGTGATTTCCTTATTAACGGTCTCTACTAGTTACATATTGATGTATCTATCGAGCAAAATATGAATGCCATAAGATCAAAATGATCCAAGGATAGTCCAAATGATAGGTATCTATGGCACCTAAGGCTAGGTCATATAGCAGAAGATAGGGTTAACAAATTGAAAAAAATCAGGCTATTGAGTCTGTTGACTTCTGAGTCATATCCAATTTATGAATCATGTCTTCATGGCAAAATGACTAAGTTTTCTTTTGTAGGCATGGGGAAAGGGCCACGAAACTACTTATCCTAGTACATACTGATGTGTGCAGTCCATTTGATGTGCCGGCTAGAGGCAACTTTATCTACTTCATAACCTTTATCGATGATTTATCTCGGTATGGGTATGTATATTTTATGAGACACAAGTCTGAAGCCTTTGAAAAGTTTAAGGAATTCATACATGAAGTGGAATAGCAGACTAAAAAATCCATTAAGGTTCTTTGATCAGATCGAGGAGGTGAATATCTTAGTCAGAAATTTCTGAACTATCTCAAGCAATATGGCATTATCTCTCAATGGACTCCACTTGGAACACCTCAACTCAATGGGATTTCAGAATAGAGGAACCGGATGCTATTAGATATTTCCGATCCATGATGAGCTTCATAGATCTCCCTAATTCTTTTTGGGGACATAGTCTATTAACTGCTATATATTTACTGAATAGGGTTTCTCTAAAATTGTTCCTACCACACCGTATGAGATATGGCATGGTAAGAAACCAAATCTAAGTCATCTCAAAATTTGGGGTTATCCAGCTCATGTCAAAAGACAACAAGTAGACAAGTTAGACTATAGGTCTTTTAGAGCTCGATTCATAGGATATCCTAAAGAGTCATTAAGATATTATTTCTACATTTTAGAAGACCACAATGTGATTGTGAGTCGGCATGCCATCTTTCTTGAAAAATAGTTTATTCAAGATGGTGGCATTGGAAGGTAGATCAAGCTTGAGGAGAAAATTTCATAAAAGCAATGAGCTAAGGACCCTATGGAACCAAATCAGGTTGAGCTAATACAATCACTACCTCCTCCACCTCATTGATCGAAAAGGGTTTTTTGTCCCCCTGAGAGGTACTTCGGTACTATTTCAAAGAAAGTAGAAGAAATATTTCTCATAGGTAATAGGGTTCATGGTGATGATCCCAAAACCTATGATGAGGCGATATCAGATATCGACTCCGAGAAATGGTTAGAGACAATGAAGTCAAAAATTGACTCGATGCACTCAAACCAAGTCTGAACCTTGGTAGATCCACCTGAAGGTATAGTACCTATTGAATGTAAATGGATCTATAAGAGAAAGATTGGTGCAGATGAAAATGTGGAGACATTCAAAGCTAGATTAGTGGCAAAAGAGTATAGTCAGCATGAAGGAATTGACTATCAGGATACGTTTTTGCCAGTAGCCATGCTAAAATTCATCCGCATATTGCTTGCTGTTGCAACCTATTTTGATTATAAAATATAGCAAATGGATGTGAAAATGACATTCTTAAATGGATATCTTGAGGAAGATATCTATATGGAATAGCCACTTGGTTTGACATTCAATGATGTTGATCACAAAGTATACAAGCTGCAATGGTCCATATATGGACTTAAGCAAGCATCTTAGAGCTGGAATACTTGTTTTAATGATGTAATCAAATTATTTGATTTCATCAAGAATGAGGAGAAATCATGTATTTTCAAAAAGATCAGTGGGAACGCTATTATCTTTCTCGTACTGTACGTAGATGATATCCTCCTTATTGAAAATGATATTTTCATGTTGACCATAGTTAAAATGTGGTTATCTAAAGAATTCTCCATGAGAGACCTAGGAGAAGCATCCTTCATTTTAGAAATTAAGGTCAATAGAGATAGACCGAATAGGATGCTAGGTCTTTCGTAGAAAATGTATATAGAGGAAGTGCTAAAGAGGTTTAGCATGGAAAACTTCAAGAGGGGATTGGTATCCTTCAGACTTGGTATTCATCTCTTCAAGAAAATGTGTCCCAACACACTTGAGGAGATTGAATGCATGAGCAAGATTCCTTATGTTTCAGCAATAGGGAGCCTCATGTATGCCATGTTATGTACACGACCTGATATAGCCCATGCTGTGAGTGTCATGAGTAGATATCAATCAAATCCAGATGAAGAATGCTGGACTTCTATGAAATATATCCTTAAGTACTTGAGAAGAACTAAGGATATGATGTTGGTTTTTGATAATGGAGAACTCTAAGTCCAGGGGTATACAGACTCAGATTTTATGTCTGATATAGATGATCGAAAGTCGACATCTGGGAGTCTATTTGTGTGTAATGATGGTGCTATCAGTTAAAAGAGTTCCAAACAGATAGTGATAGCAGATTCCACCATGGAAGCAGAATACATCGCTGCGTCAGAAGCTGCGAAGGAGACATTCTGGTACAAGAAGATCATCACAGAGATTGGAGTGATGCCATCAGATCTCATTCCTCTATACTGCGATAATAATGGCACCATAGCCCTTGCTAAGGAGCCGAGGTCTCCTAAAAAATCCAAGCACATCGAGCGGCGATACCACCTCATCCGCGATTACCTTGAGAAAGATTACGTCGAGGTCAAGAGAGTCGACTCCACAGATAATGCGGCAGACCTACTTACAAAGTTATTGGGCTAGCAGAAGATCGAAGCCCACCTTAAGAAGATGAAACTTAGATTTATAGCCAATTAGCTTTAGGTTAAGTGGGAGTTTGTTAGATATGTGTGTCCTAGAAGCCAGATTGTCTGACACTTATAATACACTTCTAAGGACAGAACTATAATTTTAACTATAAATAATAAAATGAATTATTTTCTATCATAATGTGTATTTGAAAGTATCTGTGATGCATCCCTTAAGTTAATGGTAATGATAGTTCATATTTTCAAGAATTAAAAATTTAAGACATGAATTTTCATTATTAACTTATAAAATGCTTCCGATCGTAGGATCATCATGAGGATGGTGATTGATCTAGAAGGTTGGTGTATGATCGCTTCTTTTGGATAGATGAGTCTTAAATCTATGGTGTAGAGACACTGAAGTGATAGTACAGGTACTCGTTAGAAAATGAGGAAACTGAGTGTGACCATCTCGAGCAGTCATGAGGAAGTCTACCTTCTCATCGATGACTGGCTTGAAGTTGCAGTGGTGTGTCTAGTTCTTTGACCTGAGATGCATCAACAATTCACCTTGAGGGTATTATAGTTTGACTACACCATAACTCGATCTCCTAGCCATTTGAAATCCTAAGGTGTATGTTGGCTGTAGCATGTTCATTGTAGGAATTGGATTGCACCAATAGGGGATCTATCTATCTTGGTAGATAAGGAGCAGCCTTATGATGATCATGAGAATCAAGTCCATAAGCCCATAGCCATGGTAAAGTGATATAATAGAAAGAGTTTCTATTAAGATTTTCACATTGGACTTGAATCGAATGATTAATTTATATGATGAAAAATAGGGTTTAACGAGATCACCTTAATCCTAATCCAGTCGGAGCTCAAGATAGAGGAACTTAATCACACAGGTAACTGCACCAAGAGGTTCAGTTTCAGTTCGATGGGTTGCTACCATATGCTGCTCGGTATCACTAATGGATTTTGGAGGCAATTAGAATGATTTGGATGATCGATCATACTAGTTGCCTGAATCAAAAAAGTTCTGATCCATCGGAAGATGTTTCGATGATGTCGATGATAGAGATCGTGATGTATCCCATTATCATATGGAACTGAACCTAACTGGATCACACTAATAAGAGTTTGGATCTAGATGTCATCAATTTACTAATCCAGTTCAATTGATTTGAATAAATTCAATTAGCTTCAAGAAAATCGTGCTAGTACACGATTGAGCATAATTTTCTTCTTTAATAATCATTAAAGCTTATCTTGACTGAGCCAAATGTATTTGGGCTCACATAGGATCCTTTATTTGGTTTGACTAGAGCTTGTATAGGTCAAAAAATGGTTGTCTTAATTAGATAAATTTAAAATAATACCTATCATTTTTTGTCACCTGCTAAATCTTATTTTCGGACATTGGTCAAATGTTGACCATGGACACTTAGACATCTGCCCATGTGTCATGCATCCATAGAAGAGTACCGGGGGAGTTGTCCCCCTACTGAAATGCAAATAGAAAGGGGGTGCATGCCTAGGGAGGCGTGCGCCCCATGAGGATAAAAGATAGAGTCCCATACAGATGGGACTCCAGGTTGCTTTAGGGGATTAAACTCTATGGCGCCAAGAAGTCTTGTTTGATCCAGTCTTGGTGCCACCTAATGAGGGTTTTGAGGGTCTCTCATATGATTGGATCAGATGGTGTCATCCCACCAATCATATTTAGATCTGATTGCACAAAGGGTCGTAATTGGCCGGGATGATGTGGCACTGCATGGCAAAGCAGGGTCTATATAAATCCTATCTGCGCCTAGAATTTAATGCTTCTACCTTTAGCCCATGCCACATAGCCATTTAAGGAAAGCATGAGTAGAGGAGTCCATTTAAGAAAAGCATGACTTGAAGGGGTTTGTCTGGAGGGAGCACAACTAGAAGGTGCTCATTCAAAAGAAGCACAAGTGGATGGAGGCTCGACCAGAAGCAGCACAACTAGAAGAAGTTCGGTGGAAGGAGTCTGATGGGTGATTGGAAGGAGTTCAACTGGTCGAATGCATCATCCACAATGTAGGACTTCAACTATCTTCAGAACTTATCATCAATCAAGATAAGGAGGATTGTACTTTCATCCTATAATCCATTCTAAGTTAAGAAGCAAGGTTAATTAAATAATAGTTCCCCTTTACTATTCAAGATTGTTTGGTTGGGCTTCAATATGCCCTCGACAAGTTCCACGGTATGGACTTGTTGTTAAGAGGGTTGGCAAATTCCTTCAGAATGGGGGTCGGTGTTAAGAACTTTGGCAGGGGTTATTTTACTTCCAACACTTATCCTCCTACTCCCAAGTTCAGATTTCAGATGAAGTGAGTATTAAAATCATAATAGGCAAAGTCCTCTGCCAATTTCCTACTTATCGAGAAATGAAATATTTTGGCTTTTTCTAAGTTGGCATCGAAGCATCTACAATACGATGTGATCCGAAAAGATAGATTTTTTGAAAAAACTCCCATCGAAGTGCCATCCAAGTTATGGCGCAATTAAGGTTTTGTCAGCCGTCTGCCCCTCTATCATGATGAGTGGGACACGCATCGAATGGAGATCGGGTGGAGCGGATCTATGATCATAACTGCCTCAGTCTCATCTCTATTATTTAAATTCCTCCAACTTATTCTAACTTTTCATTTCCATTAGTATCTTCTTCCTCTTGTTCCCTACTTCTTTGTCTCCTCTAAACAGTCTGCTATGATCGTTATCTTTCTTGACCGCTTCTCATCCTTTCGATCGTCTTCCCGTGATCTTCAATCCTATTTAGGTTAGTTTGTCAACACTTTCCTCTTTGCTTCTTTGCTTTATAATTATTGTTTGGGGATCCTCCTTAGGTTTTCCTAGTAGGCTTTGCTCTTTTTCCTTCCGAGACTTTGCTGTCTCTTTTTTCTTTCTTTTTTGGGTTTTTTTTTTTTTTCAAACCTAGTTTGATCCATATGTCCACTGAGGAATCTTGGTCGACTTATTTGGAAAGTCTAACTCATCTAAGCCTGGTGGATCCAACCATAAGAAAGCTAAGGTTATAGAAGCATCCCATCTCCCTTTCACTCTCAACACCATTTCTTGTGCACTTCATCCTGTAGACCTTTTCTTGATATGAATTCAGTATGGGATTCCCCCAGAATATGAACTTGAACTCTCCAGACCAAGTGGCCAAGCTTGTTCTCCTCCCCTAGGTTGTTTTTGCTTGTATACTGAGACACTTCGTGCTGGACTTTGACTTCTAATCTCTCCTTTCGTTTTAGCTCTCTTTAAGTTCTTGAATATCTTCTTTACCTCCATGGTGCCGAACTCATTTAGGTTTGTCATAGGATTTCTATCTTTATGCATCATAGCTGAGGTACGATCTATCATTTCTCTATTCCATAATTACTTCACTTTCAAACATCACCCAACCACCAAAGGTTGGTGGTATTTATCCCCTTAGTTCAGCAAGAAGGGGTTACTCAAGGGTGCCCCTTCTTCCATTCATAACTAGAAGGGAAAGTTCTTTTAAATCTCCTGCCCATCCCTAGACTTAGGACTTTCTCCTTAGGGACATCTAAGAGATTCGGTCTGTCGAGCTTCAAAATTAGAAAAAGAGGATCAAGAATTGGTTAGCAAAATTAGAAATTACCGATCTTCTGCTCTATCCGAGTTAATAAAGGATCAGACCTTATTCAACTTTGGTTTAAGTCCTCTCAATCTAGTAGGTATATTCGTGAGCTTTATGAGTTTCTTTCTCATCTCTCTTTCTAATTATGAATTTCATCTTATTATAGAAATGGATGTGAACAAGCTTCAGCATCTCTCGAAAGGACTCCAAGCTCACAAAAGAAAGGGCACCATGATCGGTGAGCCTTCTAAAAGGGCAAAGATCGATGCCTCAAGCTTTGCCACACCCACCACTGTCGTTGCTGATCCCCTTGCTACTACTGCTGTCATTGAGGTTGCAGCACCTCTAACTTCCACGAACCCTCTGACCGAAGTCCCCACTTTGGAGCTCCCCACTAAGAAGGTGATGGAGGTGGAGAAGAAGAAGAAGGAGAAGAAATTGGCTGCCGTGAAGCTCCTACGCAGGGCCGCCACTAGGGGATCCAACAGTTCTGATGAGGACCTGAGGGAGAACCCCTTCAATAATAAAGACATCATCAAGAGGTTGGTCGATGGGTGTACACTGCCTAAGGTCATTGATAGGATTGTTGAAGCCGACCCCAAGTAGTGCACCTAAGATTCTCTAGGATCCTTCCTTAAGGTAGGTCAACCCATCTCTCTTTTCTTTCATTCCTTCATTAGCTTATCCATTGCTTCTTCGTTAACACATGGCACTTGGTCATTTTTATAGATTGGACACCAATTGATCACCAATATCAAGGTGATGAATCATATAAAATTGGAGGCTGTGAAAGTTGAAGAAGATCGTAAAGTCGATGTTGCATGCCTTCTTGAAGAGAAAGCCAATGTCTATCACCTGCTCAAGAAGAGTTCGGCTGAGGTTGAAGGGCTTCAGCAAACTACATGGGTTGCCGAATAAGTTTCGACGAGGGTGAAGGAGGAGCTGGCCTTCGAGGTTGAGAAGAGGAGAAAGATAGAAGTCGAAATGGTGGACGAGCAGTGAACTTTAGACCAGATTGTGGAGGCCAAGATCTGGGATATGGAGGAGTTCAAGGTTTCCACCGAAATGAGGGACATAAAGGTCGAGTTTGCTTAACTATCCTTCATCAAAGGATTTGAACTCTGCCAGAACAACATGGTCGATAAATTTTCTAAGCTTGACCTCAGCTTCCTAGATGAAGAACCTTCTGATGATGAGGTCGGGCCTTCCACTGCTGCTGTCAATCTTTCACTAGCTGAGCCTCCATCTGCTATCGCTGATCTCCCACCAACCGAGCCACCATCTGCTATCGTTGATCTCCCACTAGTCAAGGAACTGACTACACCAAATTCCCCTACTATTCCACTAGAGGTCTGAGGCCTCTTGTTTTCGTACTTTCCCTTTTTATTTTTCTTCTTTTCCCTATACTTGAAAAACATTTGATTAATGGAAGTAAAGCTTTTTCCTTTAGTAGTACATGTGTCATGATTTTTTCATATATTAAGTGTAGTCTCCTATTAAAGCCGACACTTTATTTCAAGGTATACCTTTAAAGGCTACCATTAAAAGGTTGAAGAAAGAGGTTCATCACCTTAGGAGGAAAGTGGAAAAAATAGAGGGGGAGCTTAAAAAGTCAAAAAAGAATTATGTCGAGGCCTCCACCAAAATTAATCATCTCCGCCAATCTTTCAAGCAGTTCTTTAGAGAATATACTACTAAGAAGAACTATCTAAATAAGGAACTCGAGAAAGTTAGGAAGCGCACTAGCGAGAAGTCTTGGGCTTTGACCACAAAAATTAGCTTTCTGGAAGTCGAGCTCAAGGCATCTAAGGAAAAGATTTGATTGCTGGGGGGGATCTCGGCTTGGTCTACCAATTAGGAAGAGTATGGTTGGGATTGGTCTAAGAAATTTTTTGATCTTCAATAGCAGCTATCGGACGTTGAAAGGGCATATGACTCATATCAGATTAGCAGGTGCAAGCAAATTGATGACTATAGAAAGAAGCTCAGAGCATTGAATGCTAAAATAATGCAACTTCAAAAACTACTGACGAAAAAGATGGAGGTCTATTCGAGCAAAGAATCAGACAAACTCCTCTCTCTATGAAAGACCATGGAAGACCTATCGGTGTTATATGCGAAGGAAAAAGCTGAGCTGCAGCAGTAGAGGATCCAAATGGTTTATCAAGAAGATGCTGTCAAAGATGCAGAGGCTGAATTCATGATTCTTAGGAAGAGATTGAGAGAGATAGAGGAAGAATCGTGTAGATGGGAGAGGATGCTAAGGGAGAGCTTGGTAGCGAGGAAGAGGCTCGAAGAAGAAATAATAGAAGGCTTGAAACTCTCCCTTGTAATGGTCGGAGTTGGTAGCTCGAAGTGTGATTCTGAGTAGGATTTTAGTGTCATTTTCTCTTTTTCTCTTCTTCTTTTCTTTTCTTTGCAAGTGGTCCTATGGGCCTTTCCATGTATTAAATTTTTATTTTAGTAAAACACTACTTTTCGATTGCCTCATCTCAGTCGCATGCTTAAGTAGTTTTTTTCACTCTCTTCAGTTTTGTTGTTCGTGATTATAGGATTATCCTTCGATAATAGTTGTAGTTCACCGTGACACATGTACCCTTTGACTGTAGGCAATGGCCCTTGGGTACGTTTTTTCTAGGTTCATATAATTGGGTGCTTGCATCTTTTGTGCCTAGATGAGGTCCTTCTCCTATTTCTGATTAGGTCAGCTTTTACCCTTGTTAGGGTGAGGTCTCCTCTTGTCCCTAACAAGATTATTAGGACACAAAAGGGCCATTGAAAGGACCTCTTCCCTTGTCCCCCTACCAAAATGAGGTCTTCCTCCTATTCCTGATAGGGTTGGTCTTTATTCTTGTTAGGATGAGATTCTCCACCTATCCCTAATAAGATTATTGGGGCTAAAAAAGACCATTGAAAGGACCTCTTCCTTTGTCCCCCAATCAAGATGAGGTCCTCCTTCTGTTCTTGATGGGGTTGGCCTTTATCTTTATTAGAGCGAGGTTCTCCTCCTATCCCTAACAAGATTATTAGGGCCCAAAAGGGCTGTTGTAAGGGCCTCTCTCCTTATCATCCCATCAAGATGAGGTCCTCCTATTTCTGATGGGATTGGTCTTTATCCTTATTAGGATGAGGCTCTCCTCATATCCCGAATAAGGTTATTGGAGCTCTAAAGTGTCATGGAAAGAGCCTCTCTCATTATTCTCCCATCAAGATGAGGTCCTCCTATTCCTGACAGGGTTGGCCTTTATCCTTGTTTGGACGAGGTTCTTCTTCTATCCTTAACATGATTATTGGGGCTCAAAAGGGCCATTGAAAGGGCCTCTTTTCTTGTCCTCCAGTCAGGATTAGGTCCTCCTCCTATTTTTGATGGGGTTGGCCTTTATCCTTGTTAGGATGAGATTTTTCTCTTATCTCAAATAAGATTATTGGAACACAAAAGGACCGTTGAAAGGATCTCTCTCCTTATCCCTCCATCTGGACGAGGTCCTCCTCCTATTTCTGATGGGGTTGGTCTTTATTATTATTAGGGTGAGGTCCTCCTCCTTACCCTAACAAGATTATTGGGGCTTAAAAGAATTGTTGAAAGGGCATCTCCCCTTGTCTCCTCATCAAGATGAGATCCTCCTCTAGTTCTTGAAAGAATTGGATTTTACCTTTATTTGGGTGAGGTTCTTTTCTTGTCCCTAATAAGATTATTGAGGCACAAAAAAGGGCTATTGAAAGGGCCTCTCTCCTTGTCCTCCCATCAGGATGAGGTCCTCCTCCTGTTCCTAATGGAATTGGCCTTTATCTTTGTTAGGACGAGGTTCTCCTCCTATCTCTAACAAGGTTATTGGGGCTCAAAAGGATCATTAAAAGGGCCTCTCTCCTTGTCCCTCCATCAAGACGAGGTCCTCCTCCTACTCTTGATGGGGCTGGCTTTTATCATTGTTAGGATGAGGTTCTCCTCCTGTCCCTAATAAGATTATTTAGGCTCAAAATGGTCATTGAAAGGGTCTCTTCCTTTTACCTCCTATTTAAGAACCGAAGGCTTTCACCCTCGCTTGGATGAGATTAACCTCCTATCTTAAATAATTGAAGGCCTTCTATATTGTTTAAGAACATAGTTTCTTGCCATCATATAATTTTGTGCCAAAGAAAAAAGATATTAAAATAATGAAGCTTTATTAGGGCAAGATTATTGATGATACATTCGCAACTTCTCCAAGTTCCAAGGTCATGGAAGAGTTGATCCTCCGAGCTTCTTCAGATAATATATTCCTGATCGGATAATTTTCATGACCTCATAGAGGCCTTTCCAATTCGATGTGAGCTTTTCTTGATTTTGAGGTTGTGAAATATTTGCTCACCGAAGCACCAGATCTCCAACTCTGAATGTCTTGCTCCTGATCCTAGTGTTGTAGTAGCGGGCTATTCTTTGCTTGTACACTGCCATTCGGATTTGGGCTTTCTCTTGCTTTTCTTCCAATAGATTGAGATTTGCTCTGAGATTTCATGAGTTGTTCTGTTCACTAAAAACTTCAACTCGTGCCAAAGAAAGTTCAAGCTCGACTGGGATGACTGCCTCTATCCCAAAAGCCAACACAAAAGGGGTTTCTCCAGTTGGCAATATTTGAGTAGTTCTATAAGCCCAGAGCATATGATAGAGTTTGTCCACCCATGTTTTTTTTGCCTTTTCAAGCCTTGCCTTTATTCCTTGAAACAAAGTTTTATTAGTTACCTTGACTTTATCGCTCGCCTGCGGATGAGCTACTTTTGTGAAATGATGGAAAATATTCAGATCTTCACAAAACTCAGTGAACTTTGCTCCTACAAACTAGCATCTATTTTCAATGATTAATATCCGAGGTAGGCCAAACCTATAAATAATTAGCTTTCAGATGAGGTTCTGTACTTTAGCTTCAGTAATTTTTGCTAGAGGTTCGGCCTCAACCCACTTAGTGAAATAATCTACTGCTACCAGCAAGAACATTTATTGTCCAGATGCCATGGGAAAAGGCCCAAGTATATCCATCCTCAATTTGCGAACAGCCAAAGAGCACTTAATGATGTGAGCTGTAAAGTCGGCTGTCTTTGAATGTTTGTATTTCTCTGACATCTATCATATTTTCTTACATAATCCATCTCATCTTGGTGTATCATTGGCCAATATATCCTTGCCGGAGTAACTTATATGATAAGGATCTCGTCCCTAGATGATTTTTGCATATTTATTCATGAACTTTTCTCAAGTCATAATCATCTTTGGAGGGTCAGAGATATTTGAGGTGTGGTAGGGAGTATGACCTCTTATACAGCTTATTTTCATATAAAATATAGAGAAAAGCTTAATTTCCTAACTTTTGAGCTTCTGTATGGTCTCTAGAAAGAATTCCATCTCAGTGATAAAAAATCAATGAATCGATCTAGCTAGGCTCATGTGCTAGATGTGTACCCTACAAGCCAGATTGGTTAACGCATTGTAATACACTTCTAGGAGAAATTTTATAATTTTAACTATAAATTAATAAAAAAATTATTTTCTATCATAGTATATATTTAAAGTATCTGTGATACATCCTTTGAGTTAATGGTAATGACAGTTCATATTTTCAAGGATTGAAAATTTAAGATATGAATTTTCATAATTAACTCATAAACTGCTCCTGATCGTTGGATCATTACGAGAATGATGATCGGTCCGAAAGATTGATGTATGATCACTTTTTTAGGATAGACAAATCTTAAGTCTACAGTATGGAGACACCAGAGTGAGAGTATGGATACTCATTAGAGAACGAGGGCACTGAGCATGACCACCTCAAGCAGTCATAAGGGAGTCTACCTTCTCATCGATGACTAGCTCGATGCTGCAGTGGTGTATCTGATTCTTTGATCTGAGGTGCATCGATAGTTCATCTTGAGGATGCTATAGTTTGACTACACCATAACTCAATCTTCTAGCCATTTGAAATCCTGAGATCTATGTTGGCTATAGCATGTTCATTGTAGAAATTATATTGCACCAATACGGAATCTATCTACCTCGGTAGATGAGGAGTAGCTCTATGATGATCATGAGATCGAGTCCATAAGCCCATGGTCATGGCAGTGTGAAGATGATAGAAAGAGTTTCTATTAGGATTTCATATCGGACTCAAATCGAATGATTAACTCATGATGGATGTTGGGTTTGATGAGTTCACCTTAACACTAATCCTATTGGGGCTCAAGATAGAAGAACCCAATCACATAGGTAACTACATAGAGAGGTTCACTTTCTATTCTAATGGATTGCCACTGTATACTACTAGGTGTCACTAGTAGATTTTGGATGCAATTAGAATAATCTTGATGATCGATCATTTTAATTATATGAATCAGAAAAGTTCTAGTCCTTCGAAATATGTTTCGATGATATCGATGATGGAGATCGTGACTTGTCTCATTACCATATGAAACTAAATCTAACTGGATCACACAAATAAGAATTTGAGTCTAGATGTGATCAATCAAGCTAATCCTGCTTAATTGATTTTGGATTAGATCTAATTATGTTTAAGAAAATCATGCTAGCACATGATTGAGCCTAACTTTCTCCTTTTATAGCCTTTTTGGTTCATCTCGATTGAGCCAAATTAGTTTGGACTCACCAGCAAATCCTGTATGGGTTTGTTCTTATCTAACTGGAGCTTATCTAGGTTAGAAATGGGTTGTCTTAATCAATTAGATGGAAATAAGGCAATACCTACTAATTCCTATCACCACCTACCATTTCCTATCCCTATCAAGACATGTGGGTCAAACATTGACCCATATGCCGGAATTAAAGGGGATGGGCATGCACCCCCTTTGGAGATCTCCTTAGGGCATGCACCCCCTTGGTCTTCATGCATAAATATGTGTGCATGCCCCTAGTTGGCATGCGCACATTGGGAAAAGAGGAGGAGTCCCATATAGATGGGACTCCAAGGTTGCTTGATGAGAATGGAGTCTTGAGCGCCAAGACTTCATCTTTATCCAGTGTTGGCACCACCTATGGGAATTTTGAGGGGTCTCTAACCTAATTTGATCATGTGGCATCACTCCACCAATCAGATTAAGATCTAATTAAATCAAGTAATATGATTGGTCGAAGTGATATGGCACTGCATGGCGCAGCAGAATCTATTTAAATCCCTATCTACACCTAGGGTTTTGTGGTTGCGCCCATCGACCATGCCCTAAGGCTGCCCCTTCTTTTCTATGCCTCCCTCTGGTCCTCTCTCTCCCCTCTTCATGCCCAAGTGGTTGGATGAATCCAGCAAGGAAGATCCAAGTGTTAGCATAAAGATCAGGGAGACAGACAACGTGTTCATGAGACGAGCACGCTGCCTTCATTGATTATTTTGAATGCTCTATAAATTAGATCCAAATCTAATTTTTGGAAAGTAGATCTAGAAGAAGATTACATCTAGATCCTATCCGAGTAGACTCTAGTAGAGGCCAGGCACGTGCATGGCTTGATCTAGGATCTAAGGAGCATCAGGATTATCGATAGGATAACAAGTTTTCCCTAATTAGGTACAAGAGTTATTTCTTGATTTTATTTTATTTTTATCTTTAATATTAGATATTTAGAATTAGATCTAAGAACTCTTAGATCTGATTGGATCAAATTATATTTTTTTAAAAAAAATTGGTTCAGATCTGAACGATCCTATGGCGGAAAATATTGATTTTTCTATAACTGATATCAGAGCCAGGTTAGCAGTTCTTCGAATCTGCTTTAGGTCTAATTTTAATTTTATTTTATGATTTGATATTAAAAATTTTATATATCACATTAGATATTATCAGATCTAAAATTAAAAAATTAAAAATTTAATTATTATAAATCAATGATGTATGAGATGCATGACTAGACTAGTGTAGAATAGTTCTATATATAGTCTACTATAATCATTATTTTGATATGATTAAATATAATTTTTAGATCTATTTTATTTCTATTTTTTTGATATTATAAATTTCATAATTAGATCTAAAAAATAAAAAAATTAAATATTTAATTATTCATATGAGATATGATAGATGTAAGCCTAGATTAGTTATAGAATAGTTCTATGAATTGTCTAGAATAGATTTTATTTTGATATGATCAATTTAAAATTTTATTTTTTATATATTATATCAAATCTAAAAGTATGCATATTTGATTTAATGATTAATACACGAGATGTATACAGAATATGCATAATTAGATCTATGATATATGTTATAGATCTTATTATTTTGTAATGTAGTAATTATTTCCGATTAAGGCATTCTCCTTGGCTATCCGATCATAAGAGTAAGAAGAATTTAAAGGCTCTCTCTTTCCATTCGATGGGTGCTCTTATGGCGTGTAAGGGTGTTATGTGTTTGTCCTTAATCAGAAACTGAAAACTTACTTTTCTACAAAATCCTAGATCCTAAAATCCTAGGATTTTTTACATGTTTCTATTTATGAACCCAAACTTAATTAAGAATTAAAATTATGAAACTAATTAGATCTAAAAATTATGAATTTTTAGATCTAAGATACTTTCATAAATTTGGGTTTGGACTTGGGGAGCTAAGTTAGATATAGCATTTGATCAAACCGAATTAAGAGTTGGTTAGGTGGGATCAAGAGTGCTTAGAATTGACCAGCCTAATAGGATTAAGTCTGGGTCAAGGTTGACTCATAGTAACATGTGGTTGATCAAGTCAAGACCTAATTTGGCTCCATGGTTCATGTTAGAAAATATGTCCTAAAGCCAATCATCTAAATGGTAGATGATTGGAATTAGTATATAAATTACTAATAATAATAGTTATTTGATTGATTCATCATGGAAGTTCTATCTTCCTTAAATGAACATCTATATTATGATGAAGTTCTTAGAACCACAATCAATCGATAAAGAAGGATTTATTGGATGATTCCTAAACTATTCACGATCAAATGATAAATTATTAATAAGGATGATAACTTATCGAGTGTAGGTCACTGTATACCACATGCGTTGATTGTCCTCATAACCAAATGGTATGGAGACACTGATATGGTATTTAGGTGAGATGTAGGAGGACATCTACATAGAACATGACCAATGTAGGAGTCTACTATCAAGAGTATCTAGCTAAGGCCAATCGGTATAAGTGTCCCTTTGACCTGAGATCACCATGGCGACTTGCAAGCAACTCACTATACTTTGGTGCTGGATTGTCTGTATTTCAAATATAGATTTAAAAGAATTTTAGGTATAGTCAAGTACTTGTGAAGTCGGTATGTGAGTCAAGATGGGATTGACCACTCCTGATTAGCTTCTGAAAGAGAACATCTTATTGTGTTTCAATTTAGCAAAACTTCGGCCTAGGTAATCCTCATAAGGAGTCACGAGATTTGCAAAATTTTAAGACACAATAGAGATGACTTGTATGAGTGTTGATAGCATACTCGAAGTCGTCTTGAGCATTATTTATCATAGGGATGAATTATACAATAACCATGGCCTAGGGTTCTAAGAATGTTGCTTTGCATACATTCGACCTATTCGAACATCGAAAATCATTGCTAGATGGTTACTTTGATTGGTACAAGAATTGATTCCTATGCTACCAACTTAGGTTTGAACCTATAAGATCACACACTTAAGAGGTTGTAATCTAATCAGATAGTTAAGCAACAATTGAGAATCATTCTTTGGTCAAACTATCAATACGATTGATGTTTGACCTAATGCAAGTGTTGCAGGAAGATCGATTAGTAATTCGATTGTTAATTAGCTCAATCTGATTGAGCAATCAGGCTAAGATCAATTCTAATTGAATTAGATTCAACTAGAATTAGTTTGGACTTAATTAGATTAAATTTGATTGATTTATTGGATAAGCCAATTGTAAGAGAAAAATAATTCCTAGTTGGACTAGGATTTGAGTGCACCTAATTTCTAATTGAGTTAAGATTTAAATCAGATTTAAATATAATTTAAACCTAACTTAATTAAGTTTCTAGTTGGACTAGGATCATCCATTATTAGACTTATATTAATCTTATTTTAATTGGATTCAAAATTATTTTGACATAGTCAAATATGAAGTGTCCCAATTGGAATGGGACTCTCACATTTCTTGTGCCAACTAAGAGACCATGCCCACTAATTTTATTTCTAGATTTTTTCTTCCATGACTAAGGAATGTTTTCCCACACCCCTTATTTTAGAGATTTTGAATCAAATCTGATTTGATCCATTTTGGAAAGTGGTTTGGGTTTGTTTCTTTTTGAAAGCATCCCTTTTGACCAAAACACCTCTTCCCTTCTTGCACCAATTTTCTCCATGCCATTTTATTTCTTTTTGTCACCCTTTTTTCTGGAGTGTGCATGTTTTCTTAATCTTCACACAGAAGAAATAGGGGAAGGGGCATCCAAGAGTTGGATGCCCCATTATTTCCAAGTTTGACTAGGTCATTTGACCTAGTCTTCCCTATATTTATGGCACCTCCTATTAGATAGAGAGATGGCATCAAATACCTCAGGTTTTCTAGGATAAAATCAGAGGTGAAAGAGGAGAAGGTGTAGGAGATTTTGGGCTCCAACAATCTTGGAGGAAAACCTTTCTTTTGGACATAAATATTGATGTGTTGATGAAGACAAAGATAAGAAAGAAAGTCTTCTTTCATAGTTTTCTTTCAAATTTATTTTCTCAATTTTTTTATGATTTTTATATGATAACAATCTGAGAGAGAGAGAGAGAGAGAGAAAAAGGGCATGGGGATCTGTGCTTCAAGGTGTTGGGGCATAGTGATCATTTTGGACATGATCTAATCATGTCCTGGTGAGAGAGGAAGAAGAGAAGAAGGTCTTCTCTTAGGGTTTATTTGAGAACCCTTCTTCGCCATATTTTGTGAGATTTTTCTATAAGAAAAATTAGAAAGTATGTGGTTTGGAAACATGGTAAAAGTTTAGGGGAGAAGGTCTTCCCTTATTCTAGCATAAGGATATTTTCAGGATATTAATCATTGATGTTCTGAAAGAGAAGATTTATCTTCTCTTAGGACCTTTTCTAATGTGTTTTAATTCTAATTTTCTGAGAGATCCAAAGGTTGGATTTTTCTCTTTTCCTCCTCTTATTTTTCATCTCTGGAAGTGTGCAACAGATTCGAAGCATAAATTTTAAATCAACCATCTGGAGGGATCCGTAAGAAGCTAGCACTTCAAGCGGATCTTCGTTCGACGAACATCCAATTTTGTTGTAGCCTCGTGTGGATCACCTGTAGAGGTTGGATGTGTGTGTGGCTCCAAAAGCAACAATAAAAATCAACCACGAAGTTCTCGACCCATGCTAAGGTAGGAGATTTGTTCTCTTCTCTCACCTAAATGTGATCTAGGGTTTAGATCTAGAACTATTCAAGATCTAGGGTATTGATTTGATCAATACCAAATCTTTTATTTTTAGATTTAAGAATGCATTATGACATGTTATAGATCATAGATGTAGGATTTAGTAATTAGATTACATACATTTATTGATTAAATGATTTAATTTGTATGTTCTGCTGCATTATATTTTAAAAAAGTTTTAAATTTCATGCATGAAACCCTGCATATTTCTGTACAGTGATATCAGAGCATCTTGGTTCATTTATAACATGATCATATTTGTAGTAAATTAAATCTAAAAAAGAAAACTCTATAGGTCGCACATACTGATTATAAGGTTGTCCAGTTTATCCTTTATAGTGGAGTGGTTGTCCTAGTATGTACTGATCTATTCTTGAATCATAAATAAGTTAGATATGATCTAAATAAATTTATGATTTATTTTTTAATTTTATATCTAAAATTAAATAGATGTTAGATCTATTTTAGATTATTTAGATTAGATCTAAATAATATCAAATCGGACATACTGATTATATGATTGTCCTACTGTAATGTTTATCCCTTACAGTGGAGAGGTTGTCCTAGCATGTGCTAACCTGAATAACCTAAATCATAAATGTGTTAGATAAGATTTAAAATAATTTATAATTTATTTTTAAATTTAAAATCTAACTTTAAATGGTTTATGATCTAATCCATTTTATGTGTTCTATGTTTAGATCTAGATCCTATTGTTGCATATGTTAATATGTATCTTTTATTTTGAATCTAGAATGTATATATATGATATATATTTATTTTATAGAATTTAAATTGAGAACTTACTTTCTACAAAATTCTAGATTTGAAACCCTAGGTTATAATCGAAATAGTAAAACAAATCAAATCTAAAAGTATATATTGAATATGATTTTTGTTGTTGCCTTTGGAGCCGCACACGTGTCTGACCTCTACAAGTGATCCACACGAGGCTGCAATAAAATCGGAGATTTGTCGAATGAAGATCCCCTCGAAGTGCTAGCTTTTTGTGGATCCCTCTGGATGGTTAATCTAAAACTTATTCATTGGATCTTTTGGACACTCCAAGAGACAAAGAATAAGAGGAGAAACATGGAAGAAATCCAACCTTTAGATCTCCCAAAAATTAAAATTAAACCACATTAGAAAAAGGTCCTAAGAGAAGACAAATCTTCTCTTTTAGAACATCAACGATTGATGTCCTGAAAACATCCTTATACTAGAACAAGGAAAGACCTTCTCACCTAGACTTTTCTAATGTTTCTATATCTCATACTTTCCAATTTTTTTCATAGAAAAATCTCATAAAATATGGAGAAGAAGGATTCTTAAATAAATCCTAAGAGAAGATCTTCTTCTCTTCTTCTTCTTCTCTCATCAGGACATGATGAGATTATCTCCAAAATGATCACTATGTCCCAACACCTTGGAGCACATATCCCCATGCCCTTTTCCTCTCTCTCTCTCATATTTTTATCATATAAAAATCATAAAAAGAATTAAGAAACTAAATCTTGAAAGAAAACTATGAAAGAAGACTTTCTTTCTTACCATTATCTTCATCAAGACATCAACATTTGATGTCCAAAAGAAAGGTTTTCCACCAAGATTGTTGGCAACCATAATCTCCCACACCATCTCCTCTTTTTCCTCTAATTTTACTATGAAAAACCTGAGGTATTTGATGCCATCTCCTTATCTAATAGGAGGCACCATAAATATAGGAAAGACTAGGTCAAATGACCTAGTCAAACTTGGAAATAATGGGGCATCCTTGCACTATTTTTTCTGCATGGAGATTAAGAAACTGCACACATTCCAGGAAAAAGGGTGATAAAAAGAAATAAAATGGAATGGAGAAAATTGGCACAAGAAGGGAAGAGGTGTTTTGGTCAAAAGAGACTCTTTCAAAAGGAAACAAACCCAAACCACATTCCAAAATAGATCAAATCAGATTTGATTCAAAATCTCCAGAATAAGGGGTGTAGGAAAACATTCCTTAGGAATGAAAATCTTAGAAAAAATCTAGACATAAAATTAGTGGGCATGGGCTCTTAGGTGGCGCAAGAAATGTGAGAGAGTCCCAGTCCAACTAGGACTCTTCCATTTGATTAGGTCAAAATAATTTTGAATTCAATTAAAATAGGATTAGTGCAAGCCAAATTATGGATAATCCTAGTCCAACTAGAAACCTTATTAAGTTAGATTTAAACTATATTTAAATCTAATTTAAATCCTAACTCAATTAGAAATTAAGTGCACTCAAATCCTAGTCCAACTAGGAATTATTTTTTCCTTGCAATTGGCATATCCAATAAACCAATTAAATTTAATCTAATTAAGTCCAAACCAATTCTAATTAAATCTAATTCAATTAAAATTGATCTCAGCCCAATTGTTCAATCAGATTGAGCCAATTGGCAATTCAATTGCTAATTGATCCTCCGGCAACACTTGCATTAGGTCAACCATCAATCGTATTGATAGTTTGACCTAAGAATGATTCTCAATCATCACTTAACCATCTGATTAGGTTACAATCTCTTATATGTGTGATCCTATAGGTTCGAACCTACACTAGTAGCATAGAAATTAATTTCTGTACCAATCAAAGTAACCGTCTAGCAATGATTCTCGATATCCGAATAGGTCGAATATATGCAAAGCAACATTCTTAGAACTCTAGCCCATGGTTACCATATAATTCATCCCTATTATTGGGGATAAACCATGCTCCCATCGAAGTCCAGTCTGATGCTTAGCCTAATGTAATAGGTAATCACGAAAAAGCTTCAATCGAGAATTCTTCCTCCAACGGTCGAACCCCTCCCAGACTCCTTCAGCGGTCGAACTCCTTCAACAGCCAAACTCCTCCAGCAGCCAAACTCCTTCCGAACTCCTTTAGCAGTTGAACTCCTCCAACGGTCGAACCCCTCTTGGACTCTTCCAGCGATCGATCTCCTCCAGTAGCCGAACCCCTCCCTGACTCCTCCAACGGCCAAACTCCTTCTGGACTTCTCCTTTAACTGAACTTCTTCCAGACTTCTCCTTTAGCCAAACTTCTCCATCATTCGAACTCCTTCCAGACTTCTTCATTAGTCGGACTCCTTTTGGACTTCTCCATCAGTCAAACTCCATCCGAATTTCTCCAATGGATTACTTCCAGATTTCAACTAGCATTCTTTTCGGATGATCCCCTCTAGTCGTATTTTCTTTAGGAGTCCGAACTCCTCTAGAATTGATGTATGTCAAAGCTCTTCACCAACCAATGCCTGCTTCCTCCGAACTTTGACTATTAAATCTCGATGAATGGGCACATCACAATAATAGACACCTCTCTTTGTAACAAACTCTACGTTGCCCCGAGCGACCCATTACTGAATGGTTATGGCTGTCACTATCAATCTGCTATAGGCGGCACCTCTCTTTATAATAAACTTTGCATGGCCCTGAGCAGCCCACTGTCGGATGGTTATGGCTGTCACTATCAGTCTATTACAGGCGATGCCGCTCTCCATAACAAACTCCACATAGCCCTGAGCGGCCCAAGATCGGATGGTTACAGCTATCACTATCAGTCTTCTACAGGCTTCATCTATAAAAAAGGACCCTCTGGATACATTTTTTCTAAGGTCTTTTCTCCTTCCTAATACTCTACTGAGTTCTTCCTTGAGCACTCCATTTTCGTTGGCTAGAAGAGCTGACTTGATCGTTGGAGGGTCCTGACGGAGCTACCACCACCAACTTCAGACAAAACTTCATTTTGCAGGTCACCGATGGCGACCTCTTCTTCCTCAACTCTAGCTCGATCTGACATCAACTAAATTCTATACCAACAGGATTAGCGCTAGAGGAAGGATCCCTCTGTTTTTGAGGTACCCTTATTCTTAAAGAAGTGCTTAGTCGACCCTATGGATCTTCTTCTTCAAGGTTCATTTCCATCCTCTCCCTCAACCCTAAGAAATGTCTCCAAAGAAAGTGACTACATGAAGATCTAACGCTTCTGCTGTCAGATTTGAGCTAGATCCATCCGTTCATGCTCCATCGTCGGTGCTTCAACCTCCTCCTCCATCGACAGCCATGGTAGATTTGGAGCAATTTAACCTACTGATGCAGCATGTTCAAGGCCTTACCGAAATGGTGCAGGTCATGTAGCAACCTTCGGTAGAGATTTTGCTAGGAAACCCACTATTAGGATGTCAGAAATCGATCCCAAGGAGGAGCACTTGGGCTAGCATACCCATCCCCTTTGGGAAGGAAAAACATAGAGCAAAGGATCCTTGATCGGATCATGATTCTTCTCCAAAAGAGATTTTCCCTATCTATAGTTGGAAGCCTTCCAAGATCTCCAATCGAGATGATATCCTCGGTCAAAAACTATGGGAGATGGACCGACAGATTGAGGAACTCTGCCATGTTGCCCTATCTCACCATAATGACATCTACATCGATCCCCCTTTCTCTCCTCGAATTATGTAAGATCCCTTTTTGTCGAACTTCAAGCTCCCCCAATTTGAAAGCTACGATTTAACCTCTAATCCGATCGATCACCTGGAGGCTTTTTGGATCATGATGCTACTTCATGATGCACCAGACGCTATCTAATGTCGATCTTTCCCATCTACCTTAAAAGGAGCAGTAAGAAACTGATACTCAACACTTAAGTCGGGTATCATCTTTTTCTTTGATCAAATGAGCCATCAGTTTGTGACTCACTTCATCAACAGCCGACGTCTATGCTGAGGTTTGGATTTTTTGATGAATATCAAGCAGAAAAAGGGAGAATTAATCCGAGTTTATGTCATCTGATTTAATGCTGCTACATTGAAGGTCTGAAATCTGGACTAGTCTGTTGCTATTGCCGCACTCAAGGATGGCCTTCAGAAGAATGATTTGCTGTATTCTTCTTGGAGAAGAAGTACCTTAGGGACTTTGTCGATCTGCTAGCTCGGGTTGAAGGATATGCCCAAGTGGAAGAAGCCTTCAAATTAAAAGATGAGGAAGTCGTAGAAGAGCGGCAGATGGGTGAGTTTAATAAACCAATGGCTGATGGAGGGTCGAATGAAGTTCGACCGTGCTCATGGACTTCCCTCGAGTGCAAGCGAGTTTGAACTCCTCCTCGAGCTTATCATCAAAGAAGCTGGATAGAAGGGCATGAAGAAGTTCTCCCCCCAGAAGGTTTCACAACTATGCCTCCCTTGATGCTCCAAAAATGCAAGTATTAATAGAGATCAAGGAGTAACTATCGAGGCCTAAAAGGATGCACACTCATCCTAACAAGCACAATCCTAGCAAATACTGCCTCTACCATCATGACCATGGCCACGATACTGAAGAATGCATTCAGCTCCAAGACAAGATCGAGGAGCTCATCAGGAGAGGTCGGTTGGGTCGATTCCTCAGACACCGACCTAAAGCAAGAGAAGATCAATGGAGGGCACTACTACAGCCAGAACCACCAAGGAGGGAGTAACAATAAGGAGATCAGACCACCTCTCGACATCATCAACACTATTTTTGGAGGACTTAGTGCTTTGATGAGCCACCATCTCTTAGCCTCAGAGCCAGAAGAAGCTTGCCCAAAATTGAGAAGGCCCGTATAAAATAGAGGAGGTCATCCGGCCTAGAGCTTATCACCTGAAGGAGCTCGAAGGAACAACGCTTCCACGATCTTAGAATTTAGAAAATCTGAAAATGTACTACCAATAATTTTCCTTCAATGAAACTCCTCCATCTCAACATTATTGTTTCTTGGTGCAAAAACTATATGATGATATGAAAGAAGCAATCAAAAGTAGCCATGTTAGGAATAGAAGGAGAACCTCATCCTAACATGAGCAAGTCGAAGACCTCCAATTATTTAAGATGGGAGGAGGGAAGAGGCCCATTCAACGGTCCATTTGTGCCCCTAGTGCCATGTTAGAAATAGGAGGAGAACCGTATCCTAACATGAGCAAGTCGAAGACCTCTAGTTATTTAAGATAGGAGGAGGGGAAGCCCATTCAATAATCCATCTATGACCCCAGTGCCATGTTAGAAATAGGAGGAGAACCTCGTCCTAACATGAGCAAGTTGAAGACCTCTGATTATTTAAGACAGGAGGAGGGGAGAGGCCCATTCAATGGCCTATCTGTGCACCTAATACCACGTTAGGAATAGGAGGAGAACCTCATCCTAACATTGAGCTAAAGTCAAAGACCTCCGTTTACTTAAGATAGGAGATGTGTGAAAGAGGCCCTTTCAACGATCCATTTTGTGCTCCCTAGTACCATATTAGGAATAGGAGGAGAATCTCATCCTAATATTGAGCTAAAGTGAAGACCTCCGGTTACTTAAGATCGGAATGCGGGAAGAGATCCTTTCAACGATCCTTTTGTGCCCTTACAGCCTTGCCATGAATAGGAGGAGATACCTCGTCCTAGCAAGAGCAAAGAATGCCTCGACGATCTCGTCCTAACATGAGCAAGTCGAAGACCTCCAGTTATTTAAGATATGAGGAGGGGAGAGGCCCATTCAATGGCACATTTGTGCTCCTAGTGCCATGCTAGAAATAGGAGGAGAACCTTGTCCTAACGTAAGTAAGTCGAAGACCTCCGATTATTTAAGATAGGAGGAGGGGAGAGGCCCATTCAATGGCCCATTTGTGCCCCTAGTGCCATATTAGGAACAAGAGGAGAACCCCATCGATTATTTAAGATAGGAGGAGGGGAGAGGCCCATTCAACAACCCATTTATGCTCTTATTGCCATGATAGGGATAGGAGGAGAATCTCGCCCTAACATGAGCAAGTCGAAGACCTTCAGTTATTTAAGACAAGAGAAGGGGAGAGGCCCATTCAATGGCCCATTTATGCCCCTATTGCCATGTCAGGAATAGAAGAAGAATCTTATCCTAACATGAGCAAGTCGAAGACCTCTAGTTATTTAAGACAGGAGGAGGGGAGAGGTCCATTTAATGGCCCATTTGTGCCCCTAGTGCCATGTTAGGAACAGGAGGAGAATCTCATCCTAACATAAGCAAGTCGAAGACCTCCGATTATTTAAAATAGGAGGAGAGGAGAGGCTAATTCAATGGCCCATTTATGCCCCTATTGCCATGATAGGAACCAGAGGAGAACCTCACTCTAATATGAGCAAATCAAAAACCTCTGATTATTTAAGATAGGAGGAGGAGAGAGGCCCAATCAACAGCCTATTTGTGCCCCTAGTGTGATGTTAGGGATAGGAGGAGAACCTCATCCTAACATGAGTAAGTCAATGACCTTCGATTATTTAAGACAAGAGGAGGGGAGAGGCCCATTCAATGGTCCATTTATGCCACTATTGCCATGATAGGGATAGGAGGAGAACCTCACCCTAACATGAGCAAGTCGAAGATCTTCAGTCATTTAAGATAGGAGAAGAAGAGAGGCCCATTCAATGGTCCATTTGTGCTCTTATTGCCATGATAGGGATAGGAGGAGAACCTCGCTCTAATATGAGCAAGTCAAAGACCTTCGGTTATTTAAAATAGGAAGAGAGGAGAGGCTCATTCAATGGCCCATTTGTATCCCTATTGCCATGATAGGGATAGGTGGAGAACCTTGTCCTAACATGAGCAAGTCGAAGGTCTCGTTCATTTTAGATGAGATGAGGGAGAAGCCCTGACAATGGCCCTAATATGCCCCTACAGTCCTTTAGGAATAGGTGGAGAACCTTATCCTAACATGAACAAAGTCGAAGGCCTCGTTCATTTTAGACAAGATGAGGAGAGAGGCCCTGACAATGGCCCTTATGTGCCCATATGGCCCGTTAGGAATAAGAGGAGAACCTCATCCTAATGTGAGCAAAGTCAAAGGTCTCGTTTATTTTAGATGAGATGAGGAGAGAGGCCCTGACAACAGCCCTTATGTGCTCCTATGGCCCATTAGGAACAGGAGGAGAGCCTCATTCTAATGTGCGCAAAAGTTGGAACCTCATAGATCAAAGATGTGGAGAAGGAAGAAGCTCAGTGGAGAATTCCTATACGTATTTTCTCATGATAACCTGACTATATCAAATGCAAAAAGGAAAGATCGACTACCATATTAGATGGTCCCGCCTCCATGTCATCTTCCTCCTCCTCCCAAAAGTCAAGGTCAACCTTGGAGAACCTTAGAGCTATCTTGCCTTCACACGCTTCTTGTCCAAACTCGACGTTTAGGTTCTGCATCTCAAGATAGGTCTTGAACTCTTCCACAGCCTAGGTCCTTATCTCCGAGATCAACTTCACCATTTGGGTCTCTAGTTCGGCGACCATATTTTTGGCTTCTTTCCTCCTCTCCTCCTCCAGGGCCAGTGCAACCTTTAGCCCGGTCGAGGCAAACTCCTCTTCATGAAGTGCATCTTAAAGACTTTTGATGTCTGACTTCTGATGTCTGCCACCTTCTCCTCGGCAAGATGCTCGACCTCGTCGACTCTCTCTTGAAGATGACAAACCTCGTCCCGAAGGTCCTTCTGAGCCTTCTATGCCTCCGCCTTCTGACAACGTGCCCTCTTGATGTGAGCAAGCATCTGGTGATTCGACTGCAATAAATGATTAGTGTAACATCAAAACGTCTCATCCTGACAAGTACGGGAACCTAGGATCGAACTTCGGCCATCGCCTTCTTTTACTCCCTTTCTTCAAATTTTGAATCCGGGATCGAAATTCTCCTCTGAGTTTTAACTTCAAAAGGAGATAAGATCTCCTTCAACCTCGACTGAAGATAAGATCTTCCTCGAGCTTCAACTTCAATAGGAGATAAGATCTCCTTGAACCTCGGTTGGAGATAAGATCTCCTCCGAACTTTAACTTCAATCAAATATAAGATCTCCCCCAAGCTTCAACTTCAACAAAAGATAAGATCTCCCCTGAGCTTCAACCTCAATGGATGCAGAGCTTGAAAAAGAACTTCGATAGTCATCTTTTTTGTACTTCCTTCCTTCAAATTTTGAATTTGAGAGTGGGGGCACTAGTGTTGGGGATAAATCCTGCTACCGTCGAAGTCTTGTATGATGCTTAGCCTAATGTAACTGCTAATCATGGAAGAGCTTCGATTGAAAATTCTTTCTTCAGCAGTCAAACTCCTCCAGCGGTCGAACCACTCCTAGACTCCTTCAACAGCCAAACTCATCCAGTAGCCGAACCCCTCCTAGACTCTTTCAGCTGTCAAACTCCTCCAGCAGCCATACCCTGATAAGTGGTAAAAATATACTAATAAAAGTATTAAATTATAAAATAAATTAATCTATTTCTTTAGAAATTGATATTTTAATTAATCTTATGTAGGAAAAAAGGCCATCAATATGAAGATCTTATTTTTCTGATTCAGATGAAAAAAATTTCAGGCAAAACAGACTTCAAACGAGCCCAAAATTGAATTTCAAAAAAAAAAAAGAGAGCCAGTCTGATTCAAACCGATTCAGAAAAATTGGCTCAGCAGGCCACCCGGTTTGACTACACTAGCTGACTGACCCGCTAATGCAACACTGATGCGAGGCTGACGTCAGTAATTTTTGTGGCGCACGGTGGACCGATTAAAGGGTATTTTGGGAATTTCACATGGAGAAGCATGCTCCGATTGGTTGAAGAATGCGGCGGTCCACGCAACACCACACTCGCGCATGATCTATAGAGGGCAATTTAGGAATTTTGTCTGATTCGATGGGCGCCTTTCACTAGGATTTGATCGGACGGTCGAAATGCATGTATTAACGAATAGCATCCTAGCTTCCGATCGAGATCCAACAGCTGAGAGTCATCCCAACTTTAAAACGAAAGATCAGAAGCTTTCCTGTGCATGATCTGATGGCCTAGATTCAATCCAATGACTGATCCGATGGCTGTTATGAATTTTGACTTGATCTAGGATATTTTAAAGGATTTTTAAGCGATTTTTGGATCGTTTGATCGACATCCAATGGTCAGAATCATCCAGGGTCCTAATTTGAGGTGTTTTGAGAGTTTTAAACCTAATTTTTAAGAGATTTCCATGGAAAATCCATCTCTTAGCCTATAAAAAGTCTGTTGTTGTTGAAGAAAAAAAAGGGAGAGAGGAGACAGTATAAAAAAAGAAGAAAAAGAAGAGAGAGAGGAGAGAGGTAGAAAGAGAAGAGAGATTTTTGAGAGAAAAGGAAGGGCTTTTAATTTTTTTTTCTTTTCTTCTTCCAACAATCAGAACATTGATAAAGGAGCTTCTCTTCTTCTTCACCAAGTTCTCCACACCAAGAGCGATGGACAATCAACTTTAGCAATCAAATAGTCTAATTTCTTTATGTTTTTTATTTTATTTGCTGTTTTTGAACTTGTTATCATGAACTAAATTTTCTTTTACTAAGGTTAAGGTGTAGCCACTCTTTTGATGCAATATTCAGTATGATTTATTTTTAATTTTAAATTTTATTCATGAGGAGTATATAAATCTGATCTTAATGCCTTAGATTACTGACCATCTTCTAATTGATCTGATGAACATAGATATTATGAACCAAGTACATCTATGTTATTGCTTCTTGATTATATATCTTGTATTATAAATCAAATTAGAATTCATATGCATGCTGGAATTTTAGTACGCTTTGGATGCAGCGTATTTTAATTAGAGGATTTCACAAAACTTAATGCATTAATATTTATTCAAATTACACCTGGACCAAAGGGTAATTAATAAATATTGATAGTTTTGCTATGCCTGGACCAAAGGGTAGTGAATAAATTAGGAGACTCCACCATCACATGAAATAAAATTAATCTAATAACCTTAATATTGTATTGATTGATTTGGTGAACCGATTGCCTTAGTAACCCATTACTCTTAAGTTGAAAATCCTAATAATTACACTCTCTCTATTTTCTTAAAATTTTTAATTTCTTTATTTTATTCTTTAATTTCTTATTCTCATAAATCGATCTTCTAAATAAAGCATCGAAAAGAGCTTTTCAGTACTTATTTTCCAATCCTCTAAGGATGATACTTTACTCATTTATTTTATTACTTTATCGACTGATGCACTTGCCATAGCTATAGATTAGCACGCATCATGTTTTTGGCATCATTGTCGAAGATTATGTCTAAAACAATATTAAAATTTTGATCCTAGCTTTACTTTAGAATTTTATTTTTAATTTTTATTATTATTTTATTTAAAAAAAATTATTCAGTGCATGACATGTACTTAATATAGTAACTTACTACTTTTAGATCTAGAAATTGAAAGGACCATTAGAAGACTACAATAAAAAAGAAACATGGCAGCTGAAGATCCTAACGACATCAATCTAGGATTGAATATGACGACCAAAGGACAGCATGAAGCTATTTGACCGGTACATCATCCTTTAAATGATTACATGACACCATCTATAGCTGATGTAACTTCGAGCATCAGGAGACCGCCAGTGCGAGCAAACAACTTCGAAATAAAATCGACGATAATCCAGATGATTCAATCAACTGTCCAATTCAGTGGATAGGTGCATGATGATCCGAATGCCCATATTTCTAACTTTCTTGAACTTTGTGATACTTTTAAAATTAATGGGGTGTCGGATGATGCTATTAGATTAAGATTATTTCCTTTCTCTTTATGGGATAAAGCTAAGAGTTGGCTTCATTCTCTTCCTACAGGTTCTATCATAACTTGGGATATCCTAGCCCAAAAATTCTTAGCCAAGTACTTTTCACCTTCCAAGACTACCAAGATGCGCAACGATATCACTTCTTTTATGCAGATGGACATGGAGACACTATATGAGGCTTGGGAGCATTTCAAGGAATTGCTGAGGAGATGTCCACATCATCAACTACCCGTATGGCTTCAGGTACAAACTTTCTATAATGATTTATCTCCTACTAATCGTTTTATGATTGATGCAGTAGCAGGAGGAACCATTAACCAAAAAATGGAGGAAGAAGCCTTCGATCTGATTGATGAGATGGCATCAAATAGCTATCAATGGCAGATAGAATGCATGATGCCAAAAAGACTAGCAGCTGTGCAGGGAGTAGATTGCGTGCCAACCTTACTAGCTGAAATTGCAGCCCTTAGAGCCGAAGTCAACAACTTGAAGGGAATAGCTATGCATATTCAGAGCATCACCTATGACCTATGTGGAGGAGGACACGATACGAGCAATTGCCAGACAGGTAATCCTTTTGCTAAAGCAACTGATACAGCTAATTATGTTGGTAATTTTTTTAGGCTACAACAAAATAATCCCTACTCCAACACATACAATCAAGGGTGGAGGCAGCACCCAAATTTCTCATGGAGTAATCAAAATGCAGCACAACAGCCACCCCCAGGATTCCAAGTACCTGAAAAGAAGTCCAACATGGAAGAGCTGATGGTCAAATTTATGCAAAACCAAGAAGCAACTATAAAAAATTTAGAAGCCAAACTTAGATAGGACAGCAAGACCAAACAGCAGCAATTCAAAACTTGGAGATGCAAATAGGATCAAATGGCTAAGATAATCTCCGAGAGACCTCAAGGATCCTTGCCCAACAACACGGAGACCAATCCAAGGGAGCAAGTCAATGCTATCATCCTAAGAAGTGGTACAAAGCTGGAGGAGCCACATCAGAAGAAAGAGACTGAAGAGCCAACTACAAATAAGGAACCATCAACTAAAATTCATCAGTCACCAAAACAACCAGCAGATGGATGGTCTCCAGGTATACAGTTTGCCGATCCAAATGTGAAGCCCTACGTGCCACCACTACCATTCCCAGAGAGATAAATACAGCATCCAGATAAGGAATTTTCTAACTTTTTCAAAATATTAAAGAATTTACATATTAATATTCCTTTTGTAGATGCTATCACTCAAATGCCCAGGTATGCCAAGTTTCTCAAAGAAATCCTAACAAATAAGAAAAAGCTGAAGGAGCATGAGAGAATAAATTTGAATGAAGAATGCTCAGCAATACTTCAAAATAAATTACCATAGAAGCTAAAAGATCCAGGAAGTTTTACTATCCCTTGCATTATTGGTGATTGTAGTTTTGATAAAGTTTTATGTGATTTAGGAGCAAGTATTAATCTCATGCCTTTTTCTATTTTCAAGAAAGCTGGGTCTAGGAGAACCAAAGCCTACCACTATTACTCTTCAATTAGCCGATAGATCCATTAAATATCCAAGAGGTATAGTGGAGGATGTCTTGGTAAAGGTAAACAAGTTTATTTTCCCTATTGATTTTATTGTTCTTGATATGGAAGAAGATTATGATGTACCCCTTATTTTAGGGAGACCCTTTTTAGCTACTGGAGGAGCTTTAATAGATGTTCAACAAGAAAAATTAATTCTTAGAGTCCAAGATGAACAAGTTATTTTTAATGTTTTCAAAGATACTAAACATCCTGATGATAATCAAACTTATTTTCTAATTGATATTATTGACAATTCAGTATATGAGAATTCTATAGAAAATAGGTTTGAGACTATAAAAGCTAGCAATGTCCAATTGAAAGAGGGCTCGATCAAACATGAAAGTATTCCAATTGAAGTGGCACCAGATTGATCCACTTTAGAACTCAAAGAAAGTCAAGCTGAAGACTATAAATCAGAACTACTAGATAGGTTGTTTCTTTTCTTTTTAGTTTTGATCATTTTTCTTTTCTTTTATTTTTCAATAATTTGTTGTTGCTCTTTTACTGCTCTGGTGTGTATTTTCAATTTTGCAGAAAAATCAATGAGAGCTCAAGCAAAATTTCAAAGCTCCAAAGAACCAGACTGAACCAAATCAGGTGTATTCCTTCCTATCCTTTATTGCATCCTTTATTTTTCTTTCTCCTTTAAGACAATGTAGAATAAGTTAAAAAAAAAAATCATGTGTCAAGAAGAAAATCTTGAGCAAGATAGACTGGATAAGTGATAAAAGATAGAATTATTTGCTAATGAATGTAACGAGTTAAAGAAGTAGATTAGTTGGTCAACTTTTAGCAGCCTACTTAGGTCATTAAAAGACTATTAGCACTTCTAATTGCACATGCACACTAACAAGGCAAAGTAGGTATTGATTATAAGGCCAACTGAGGATTCAATTATCACTAAAAATTGGTAATTAATATACATTCTAATCAAAGAAACTTGAATTTAAGGAAAGAGCTACCTGCCTAAAAATAAAGTGCAAAAGATAGAGTATATGTGGATTGCCCAAAGCCTAGTAACTGGGTCTCTGCACCTAGGTCAAGTGTGAAAATTTACGTAAAATGGTGAAGGAAAGGCTAGGATGCTCAGCACAGCAAAAAAAAAAAAAAAAAAAAGGCAGTGTGAAAGCTACCTTAATTCATGAGTATAAAATTGAGAATGTATAGAAAATTGACCAAAATAGGTGATAAGAGAGGATACTTTTGTTCTTTTAATTTAACACTGAAATGCTAAAGTTAGTCATCACGAACACAAGTGCTATAGATCTTTGATGTACTCTAAGAAAGTTTTTAATTATATTGACTGAAAAATTTGCTTTTGAAGCTCAATGCTTAATTAGCAGTATTTTCTAAACTTTTTGACCTTTAGTCCTAGATTTTATCTTTTCGATGGATAATCTTATTGAAATATGGTATTAAATAAAACAGTGCTAAGGGACTAGCAATGACTAAGTTGGGGGGTGTGATAAGTGGTAAAAATATACTAATAAAAGTATTAAATTATAAAATAAATTAATCTATTTTTTAGAAATTGATACTTTTATTAATCTTATGTAGGAAAGAAGATCACCAATATGAAGATCATATTTTTATGCTTTAGATGAAATAAATTTCAGGCAAAATGGACTTCAAACAAGCCCAAAATTGAATTTCAAAAGAAAAAAAAAAGAGAGCCGATCCAATTCAAATCGGTTCAGAAAAATTGGCTCAGTAGACCGCCCGATTCGACCACACCAGCAGACCAATCTGTTGATGCTAGGCTGATGTCAGCATTTTTCGCGATGCATGGTGGACCGATTTAAGGGCATTTCAAAAATTTCACATGGAGAAGCGCGCTTCGATTGGATGAAGAATGCGGCGGCCCATGCAACATCGAGCTCGCGCATGGTCTATAGAGGGCAATTTGGAGAATTTTGTCTGATCCGATGGACGTGCCTTTCATTGAGATTTGATCGGACGGCCGAAATGCATGCGTTGATGAACGGCATTCGTAGCTCCCGATCGAGATCCAACGGCTGAGATTCATCCCGACTTTAAAACTAAAGATCAGAAGCTTTCCTATGCATGATCTGATGGCTCAGATTCAATCCAACAACTGATCCGATGGCTGCCATGAATTTCAACTTGATCTGGGATATTTTAAAGGGTTCTTAAGTGATTTTTGGATCGTTCGACTGACATCCAATGGTCAGAATCATCCAGGATCCTAATTTGAGTTGTTTTGAGAGTTTTAAACCTAATTTTCAAGGGATTTTCATGGAAAATCCATCTCTTAGCCTATAAAAAGTCTGCTGTTGTCGAACAAAAAAAAATGGGAGAGAGGAGATAGTAGAAAAAAAAGAAGAAAGAGAAGAGAAAGAGAGGAGAGAGGTAGAAAGAGACGAGAGATTTTTGAGAGAAATGGAAGGGCTTTTAACTTTTTTTTCTTTTCTTCTTCCAACAATCAGAATATTGATAAAGGAGCTTTTCTTCTTCTTCACCAAGTTCTCCACACCAAGAGTGACGGACAATCAATTTCAGGAATTAAACAGTCTAATTTCTTTATGCTTTTTATTTTATTTGTTGTTTTTGAACTTGTTATCATGAACTAAATTTTCTTTTACTAAGGCTAAGGTGTAGCCACTCTTTTGATGCAATATTCAATATGATTTATTTTAATTTTAAATTTTATTCATGAGGAGTATATAAATCTGATCTTAATGCTTTTAGATTACTGGCCATCTTCTAATTGATCTGATGAACATAGATGTTACGGACCAAGTACATCTATGTTATTGCTTCTTGATTATATACCTTGTATTATGAATCAAATTAGAATTCATATGCATGCAGAAATTTTAGTGCACTTTGGACGCAGCGTATTTTAATTAGAGGGTTTCACAAAACTTAATGCATTAATATTTATTTAAATTACACCTGGACCAAAGGATAATTAATAAATATTGATAGTTTTGCTATGCCTGGACCAAAGGATAGTGAATAAATTAGGAGACTCCACCATCACATGAAATAAAATTAATCTAATAACCTGAATATTGTATTGACTGAGTTGGTGAATCGATTGCCTTAGTAACCTATTATACTTAAGTTTAAAATCCTAATAATTACACTCTCTCTATTTCCTTAAAATTTTTAATTTCTTTATTTTATTCTTTAATTTTTTATTCTCATAAATCGGTCTTCTAAATAAAGCATAGGAAAGAGCTTTTTAGTACTTATTTTCCAATCCTCTAGGGATGATACTCTACTCATTTACTTTATTACTTGATCAACTGGTGCACTTGCCATAGCTATAGATTAGCATGCATCATACCCCTTCCGAACTTCTTTAGCAGCCGAACTCTTCTAGCGGTCGAACTCCTCTCAGACACCTCTAGCAGCCGAACTCCTTCTAGACTTCTCCTTCAACTAAACTTCTTTCAGACTTCTTCTTCAACCAAACTTCTCTATCATTCGGACTCCTTCCGGACATCTCCATCAGTCGGACTTCTTTTGGACTTCTCCATCAATCAAACTCCATCCAGATTTCTTTAGTGGATTACTTTCAAATTTCAACTAGCATTCCTTTCAGATGATTTTCTCTAGCCGTATTTTCTTTAGGACTCTGAACTCCTCTGAAATTGATGTATGTCTAAGCTCTTCACCAACCAATACTTGCTTCCTCCAAACTTTGACTATTAAATCTCAACAAATGGGCACATCACGATAATGGACACCTCTCTCCATAACAAACTCCATGTGGCTCCGAGTAGCCCATTATCGGATGGTTACGATTATCACTATCAATCCGCTATAGGCGGCACCTCTCTCCATAATAAACTCCATGTGGTCTCGAGTGGCTCACTACCAGATGGTTACAGCTATCACTATCAGTCTGCTATAGATGGTGCCTCTCTCCATAACAAACCCCATATGGTCCAGAGCGGCCCACTATCGGATGGTTATGGCTGGTACTATCAGTCTACTATAGGCTCCATCTATGAAAATGGACCCTCCAGATATGTTTTCTCTAAGCTCTCTTCTCTTTTCCAAAACTCTACTAAGTTCTTTCTTGAGCACTCCATTTCTATTGGTCAGAAGAGCTGACTTGATCATCGAAGGATCCTATCGGAGCCACCACCTCCGACTCCAGATGGAACTTTATTTTGCAGGTCACCAGCGGCGACCTCTTCTTCCTCAACTCTAGCTCAATCTGGCATCAACTAGATTTTGCACCAACACCTATGATCAATAATGCTCAAGATAACATTGAGTATGCTATCAACATTCATACAAGTCATCTCTATTGTATCTCAAAATTTTGCAAATCTTATAACTCCTCACGAGGATTATCCAAGCCTAGGTTTTGCTAAATTAAAACATAATGAGACATTCTCATTTTAAAGCTAATCAGGAGTGGTCAATCCTATCTTGACTCACACACCGACTTCACAAATACTTGACTGTATCCAAAAATCTTTCAAACCTATATTAAAAATACAAGTAGTCCAGCACCAAAGTATAGTGAGTTTCTTGCAAGTCACTATGGTGATCTCAGATCGGAGGGATACTTATATCCTTTGGCCTTAGCTAGCTACTCTTGATAGTATAGTGCTATATTGGTCATGTTTAGTGCAAATGTACTCCTATATCTCATCTGGATGTCATACCATTATCTCCACACCATTTGATTATGAGGACAACCAATGTATATGGCATATAGTGACCTACACTCGATAAGTTATTATCCTTATTAATAACTTATCATTTGATCATGAACTATTTAAGAACCATCCGATAAATCCTCCTTTATCGATTGATTGTGGTTCTATGAACTTTATCATAATTTAAGAGTTCATTTAAGGAAGATAGAACTTCCATGATGAATCAGTCAAATAACTATTATTATTAGATAATTCATGTACTAATTTCAATCATCTACCACTTAGATGATTGGCTTTAGGACACATTTTTCAATAACTCTCACTTGGACTAAAGCCAATTAGAATGATATCAAATATTCTATTTTCCACTTGAGTTCATAGAACTTCTTAGTTTCGAGGCCTTAGCAAATGGATCAGTCAAGTTCTCCTTTTTCATCAATTTTTTAAAGATCGACATCATCCTAATCTAAAAACAAAGATGACAGTGATGCAGAATATGCTGGTCCTTCAGTTCTTTAGCCTGAGCTATGACTCTAGTATTATGATAGGATTGAACCATCGGTGGAGGGTGCCACTCCCAACCTGCTAATGATCCTCAACAACTATACAGCTTACATGGCAGCATCATATGCCACGATGAACTCTACATCACTAACTGAATAGTCTAAAGTATCTTACTTGAAACCTTTCCAGCAGATTGCTCTTATAATTAGTGTATGATCTGATATTCTCTTATTGTCACCTTGTTCTTACTGAAATTAAAATATCCACATATTTTAAGTCAGTATTTTCATATTTGAGTCACTGAATCTTAGTATTTTTTAGATACTTAAGGATTGTCTATACAATCTTCCAGTGGTTCTTACTTAGATCAGATTGGTATCTACTCAATACCATTAGTGAGTATACCATATCTGATTTTGAATATGGAGAAATTAGATGATAGTCAAACCTTTATTCCTTACAATGCTGGAATGCCATTTTTGATTAAGAGAACCTCATCCATAAACAACATAAGGAATAACACTGCAGAAAATTTTGTCCAACTATAAATGCAGAGATTGTCTTTGTTCATAACAAAGACATACGTTCATAATGTATGTTCCAAAACTGAGAAAATAACCAAATGGGCTTTACAGGTCTTTACCTTCTCATCTACACTACTCTAATCCTTTTGAAAATTCATTCACATCCCATGGGTTTTATCCCTTCAGGTGAATCTTCTAGTATCCACACACTATTGATTTTCTTGGAATTCAATTTGGATTATGTGGCTCCAAGCCACTTCTCAGAGTCAGACCATTGCATTGTATCCCTATAGATGATCAAATTCTTATTGTTCTCATTGAGCTCAACAGGATCACCGTCACGACCTAGATACTAAAGTATCTATCCAACTAGTGCGGTACTTTATCAAATCTCCTTAAAGGTGCAACTTTAATGAGCTTCAAATTTGATCTGATCAAATCTGGTTCTATAGGTTTACTAGATTACGTCGGTTCTTTTCTACTAGTCAAACTTCCCCAAGATCAACTTGATAGGCATTAGTTTCTTCTCTAAGAAACTCTTTTCAAAAAGGAATGCCCTTCTGCTAATGAACATCTTATTTTCTTCAGCATGGTAGAATTAATAACCCTCAAATATCTATTAGACTAGGACCCAAATTTATCTGTATGCAAACCTTTGACATAGGCCATTCAACTTCAAACCCGAAGGTGAGAGAGTCTAGATCTACACCTGAGCCATATTCCATATGGAGATTTATAATACATTTACTCAGTATATTTTTAGAGTAAAATAAGTAGTCACAACAGCATAATCCTAAAATAGGCAGACAAGTGAACCTTATCATGAATTGAACCATGTCTAATAAAGTTCAACTTCTTCTTTCAGATACACTATGTTATGAAAAGGAATTCATTGAGAGAGAATCCTATTCTCTCCTAGATATGTCACAAATTTATTGGATAAATTCACCTCTTTGATCTGATCGAAGAGTTTCGATATCATTTCCAGTTTGTTCTCCTATTTTATTATTGAATCATTTAAATATTTCAAATGATTCAAGTCAGATGCATCCATGTCCAGATAGGTCATCTGTAATGAAATTTTAATATCTTTCTTTGATACTTATTCATAGGTCCACATACATCACTATGTATGAGACTTAGAACTTTATCGGCTCCTTCACCTATTTTAGTAAAAGATGACTTTGTCATCTTCCCTAGAAGACAAGACTCATAGGCTATGAATGACTCACAATCATTAATGTCGAGATTTTTCTCTCAAGCTAGCTCATTTATCCTATTCTTGTCAAGATGACTAAGCCTATAATGCCAAAGATAGACATCCATGACATAATCTAACTTTGGTATTTATTAAATATGTACATTACACTTAACAGACTTTATAAATATTAAATATTTTTATTATTAATATATTATTATAATATTATTCATAATAATATCATAATAATCCTTTTTTATTGATAAATGATAACCATCTTTGACCAAAAGGCCAACAAAGATCATATTTATCATAAATGATGGACAATGGTGACAATTACACAAAATGATATTTTTTAAAAATAAGCTCAATAATTTCTAAACCTAGGATTGGAACAAGACTTCCATCCCAAGCATTCAAGTATTTCTCACCATTTTCAAATATTCCACTTATCTAAAATTCTTGCAACGAATTGCATAAGACCATTAGTATCTAATATCCAGGTAGTAGAATTACATATAGAAAAATTTTAAGATGTTATCATATAACATCCTTGAAAATCAACTCTTGCATCTTTCTCTTTGTTTAGCTTGTTATGGTCAATGGAAGCAAGATAATTCTTCTTCCTATGACTCTGCTTTTAATAGTAAAAGCACTATGTCTGATTTAGGTCAATTTTAGACTAATTATTTTGACTGGGCTTAGAAGCCCCAATATGAACCAATTTGTATTGCTGAATCAAATTCAACTTTCGATACTAATTATCGAAGTTGGATCCCATAAGTCATCATTATCTTAACAATGATTGAAGCAAGTTGACCCCATGATTGATTTTGATAATTGTCAAACTTTGAGTGTCTAAGTATTTAACCATGTGTTTCATGAATGGATGTAGGTCTTTTCAGATTTTCAAGTTAAAATTATAATTTTATCAAGTTGGAGATCAAGAAAAAGTGATAAGGGGCAAAATCATAATTTTATAAAGTTGAAGAAAATCTATTTTGGAAGTCTCAAGAATAAGCTTAGAAGATTTTTGATCTTTCGGAGGCAGTCCCATAATTTTTGGATGCATAAATTAGAAGAAAATAAAGCTATAGCAAAAGGATCAACCCAAGGGATGACACTTAGGTCATCTCCTTTCGAAATAGGCTGCTCGGTATGCTTGGCATGCAAACTGTGCCGACCCAGTTTAAGACTGAGCTGACCTAGTCTTAGTAGAAGCAAAAGATAGAAAGTGCAGAAAGCTAGTTTTTTAAGATCCAGGAGACTGAGCCGACCCAGCTATAAATAGCAGACCCAGTTAGGACTGAACCAACCAAGTCAAAAACTGAGCCGACCTAGTAATCGTAACGACTATTTTTTTTGCAGCTTTTTTTAATGGACATTTCTCCACTCTAATGGCTATTTCAAGGCTTTTAATAGCTAGAACTGATTCTCAAGCTATCACAAAAGGTATAAAAGTCTAGAGAAATATTTGAAAAGAAAGATCAAATGGATTGAAAGTAGAAATCATTAAAATAGTGAGGTTCATTGAATATCTAAAGAAAAAGAGAGAAAAGAGAGAATCTTGTGCATCAAATTTAGAGAGATTCAAAGTGTGATCATCCTCATCCATTCAAGCTTCCTCTCAGCTTTCAAAGGAGAGAATATAAAGCTTCAATAGCCATCTTTCAGCCTCTCCATCAAACTTCAAAAAGAATTTTTTTTTATTTTTGTGTTGAATTTTATACTTGTATTTTTGTTTCTTTACATGTTCTTTTGGAGAAAAAAACTTGAGGGGTAGGTTGGTCCAAGCCAAAAATTGGATAGTATAAAGATTATGGTTGGTGCTGCTAGCTTAAAATCAACCGGGTTGATAGTGAACTCGAGAAAACTATCGGTGTAGGATTGTAGTTGGTGAGCCCAGCGAAACCAACTGGATTTGTTTGTAATCCTGGGTTAAAACAAATGCACTGTAATCTTAAATTATAGTAGAATTTTCAAGGAGATAGCTTGGAGAGTGGACATAAGTGTAAGATTACACCGAACCACTATAAAATCTTTGGATGTTTATTTTGTGATTTTGCTTTCCTTGCTTTTTTTATTTGCTTTACATATTTACATTAGTTAGTTGCTTTTAATTCTACTGCTACACATTGCTTATTCACCATAAGCATTCAAGTTTCTCTTAATTAGAAGCACATATTTATTTTTGAGTATAATTTGGCCAAAAATTTTATAAACCAAATTCACCCTTCCTCTTGGATAGCCATACCTGAGCAACAAGTGATATCAGAGTAGGTGCTCTATTATTGGTTGTTGACCTAACAATTAAGAGATAAAGATATTGGCAACCCAAAATGAAATCTTTTTTAATGAAGGCCATTCCATTGATAGACCCCCACTTTTTAATGGCTCAAATTTTACCTATTAGAAAGCTAGGATAAAAATATTCATACAAGTACATAACTATAATTTATGATAAATTATTATTGATAGCTCACACACCCACAATGCATTGATCAAGCATGATAAAGACATGGCCTAACTAAATGCCAAGGTCATGAACATGCTTTACTGCTCCTTAGATATTAATGAGTTTAATATAATTTCTTCATGTATTTCAGTGAATCAAATATAAAAGAAATTGGAAATGACTTATGGAAAAGCAAATCAAATAGAAGAACTAAGCTCCTAAGTGGATAAGCAAACTCATCCCAACATATGCCTCATGGCTCATGAGGATGAAAAGAAGAAAAAGAAGAAGAAACAAAAGAAAAAGAAAGCATTGATTAAGGAGGAGCAAAGTAAAGAAAAGAGAAATGAGAAAGAGGAAGAAAGAATTACAAATCCTTGCCTCATGGCCAATGATGATGAGGTAAACCTTGAAAATTCTTTCGATTTTACTTTTGATGAGTTATTTCAAACCTTCAATAATCTTATGAATGAATATAAAATGATAGGGCTAAAAAATAAAGAATTAAGAAAATCAAATCTTCTTTTAGTTGATGAAAAGAGTAAATTATTGATTGAAAAAAAAATATTTTGAAAGAAAAGAATGCTTCAGCTAAAGAAAAAGATGCATTTCTTAAACCTAAAAATTCTCTAGTTGAAGAAAAAAAATTGCTAAAAGAAAAAAATCTCTTTTGGAAGAAAATGTAAAATTAATAAAAGAGATTGAAAATTTGAAGTCCATGGTAGAAAAGTTCACTTATGGATCTCAAAAGCTTCAAATAATATTAAACAATCAAAAGGCTATTTTCAATAAAGCTGGAATAGGGTGTTAGATATGTTTACCCTAGAAGCCAGATTGACTGACACTTATAATACACTTCTAAGGATAAAATTATAATTTTGATTATAAATAATAAAATGGGTTATTTTCTGTCACAGTATGTATTTGAAAATGTTTGTGATACATTCTTTGAGTTAATGGTAATGATAGTTCATATTTTCAAGAGTTGAAAACTTAGAATATGAATTTTCATTACTAACTCATAAAATGCTTCCGACCATAGGATCATCATGAGGATGGTGATTGATTGATCTGAAAGGTTGGTGTACGATCGCTTCTTTAGGATAGATGAGTCTTGAGTCTATGGTGTAGAGACATCGGAGTGAAAGTACAGGTACTCGTTAGAGAACGAGGGTACTAAGCATGACCACCTCAAGCAATCATGAGGAAGTCTACCTTCTCGTCGATGACTGGCTTGAAGCTGTAGTGGTGTGTCTAGTTCTTTGATCTAAGATGCATCAGTAGTTCACCTTGAGGATGTTATAGTTTGACAACACTATAACTCAGTCTCCTAGCCATTCGGAATCCTATGGTGTATGTTGGCTATAGTATGTTCATTATAGGAATTGAATTGCACCAATAGAAGATCTATCTACCTCGGTAGATGAGGAGCAGCCCTATGATGATCATGAAAATCAAGTCTATAAGCCCATGGCCATGGCAGAGTGAAATAATAGAAAGAGTTTCTATTAGGGTTTCCATATTGGACTTGAATCGAATGATTAATTCATATGATGGAAATTAGGGTTTGATGAGATCACCTTATCCCTAATCCAATCGGGCTCAAGATAGAGGAACTTAATCATATAGGTAACTGTACCGAGAGATTCACTTTTAGTTCTGATGGATTGCCACCATATACTGCTAGGTGTCACTGGTGGAGTTTAGGCATAATTAGAATGATTTGGATGATCGATCATACTAGTTGTCTGAATCAAAAAAGTTCTGATCCATCGGAAGGTATTTCGATGATAGAGATCGAGACATATCCCATTACCTTATGGACTAACCCAGTTCCATTGATTTGAATTCAATCACCATCCTCGTGATGATCCTATGGTCGGAAGCATTTTATGAGTTAATAATGATTATTCATATCTTAAATTTTCAAGTCTTGAAAATGTGAATTATCATTACCATTAATTCAAAGGATGTATCACAGACACTAAATACACATATGTGATAGAAAATAACCCATTTTATTGATTATAATCAAAATTATAATTTTGCCCCTAGAAGTGTATTACAACTGTCAACTAATTCTGGCTTCTAGGGCACATATATCTAACAATCTCCCACTTGTCCTAAAGCCAATTGGCTACAAGTCTAAGTCCCATCTTCTCAAGGTGGGCTTCGAATTTTTGTTGTCCCAATGGCTTTGTAAGTGGGTCTGCCGCATTATCTACGAAGTTGACTCTCTTGACCTCGACGTAACCCTTCTCGAGGTAATCGTAGATGAGGTGGTATCGCCGCTCAATATGCTTAGATTTTTGGTGAGACCTCGGCTCCTTAGCAAGGGCTATGGTGCCATTGTTGTCGCAGTATAGAGGAATGGCATCTGATGGCATTACTCTGATTTCTGTAGCAAACTTCTTGTACCAGAATGCTTCCTTTACAGCCTCTGATGCAGCGATATATTCTGCTTTCATGGTGGAATCTGCTATCATGGTTTGCTTGGAACTCTTCCAGCTGACAGCACCACCATTGCACACAAACAGACTCCCAGATGTCGACTTTCGATCATCTACATCGGACATGAAATCCGAGTCTGTGTATCCCTGGACTTGGAGTTCTCCATTACCAAAGACCAACATCATATCCTTAGTTCTTCTTAAGTACTTAAGGATACATTTCACAGAAGTCCAGTGTTCTTCACCTGGATTTGACTGATATCTGCTTGTGACACTCACAGCATGGGCTATATCAGGTCGTGTACATAGCATGGCATACATGAGGCTCCCTATTGCAGAAGCATAAGGGATCTTGCTCATGCATTCTATTTCCTCAGGTGTGCTAGGGCACATCTTCTTGGAAAGATGAATACCATGTCTGAAGGGTATTAATCCCCTCTTAGAGTTTTCCATACTAAACCTCTTTAGTACTTCCTCTATGTACATCTTCTGTGAAAGTCCTAGCATCCTATTCGGTCTATCCCTATAGACCTTAATTCCTAGAATAAAGGATGCTTCACCTAGGTCTTTCATGGAGAATTCCTTGGACAACCATAATTTTGACTGTCGTCAATCATGGGAATATCATTCCCAATAAGGAGGATGTCATCCACGTACAATACGAGGAAGACAACAGCGCTCCCACTGACCTTTTTGAAGACACATGGTTCCTCTTCATTTTTGATGAAACCAAATATTTTGATCACATCATTGAAATGAGTGTTCCAGCTCCGAGATGCTTGCTTAAGTCCATATATGGACCTTTGCAGCTTGCAAACCTTGTGATCAGTATCACTGGATGTGAAACCTAGCGGCTGTTCCATATAGATATCTTCCTCAAGATATCCATTTAAGAATGCCATTTTCACATCCATTTGCCATATTTCATAATCGAAATAGGCTGCAACGGCAAGCAATGTGCGGATGGATTTTAGCATAGCCACTGGGAAAAAGGTATCCTGATAGTCAATGCCTTCGCATTGACTATAACCTTTTGCCACTAGTCTAGCCTTGAATGTCTCCACATTCCCATCTGCACCAATCTTTCTCTTGAAGATCCATTTACACCCAATAGGTACTATACCTTCTGGTGGATCTACCAAGGTCCAGACTTGGTTTGAGTGCATCGAGTCAATTTCTGACTGCATTGCCTCTAGCCATTTCTCAGAGTCGATATCTGATATCGCCTCGTTGTAGGTTTTGGGATCATCACCATGAGCACCATTACCTACGAGGAACATTTTCTCTACTTCCTCTGAAATAATACCTAAGTATCTTTCAGGGAGGATGGAAAACTCTTTCCGATCTACGAGGTGGAGGAGGTAGTGTTCTTATTGGCTCAACCTGATTTGGTTCCAATTGGTCCTTAGCTCGTTGTACTTGTGAGACTTTCTCATCAAGCTTAATCTGCTTTCCAATGCCGCTATCTTGAATAAACTATTTTTCAAGAAAGATGGCATGTCGACTCACAATCACATTGTGGTCTTCTGGAATGTAGAAATAGTATCCTAATGACTCTTTAGGATATCCTATGAATCGAGCTCTGAAGGACCTAAACTCTAACTTGTCCGCTTGTTGTCTTTTGACATGAGCCGGACAACCCCAAATTCTGAGATGACTCAGACTTGGTTTCTTACCATGCCATATCTCATACGGTGTGGTAGGAACGGTTTTAGAGGGAACCCTATTCAGTAGATAAATTGAAGTTAACAATGAATGTCCCCAAAGAAAATCAGGGAGGTCTGTGAAGCTCATCATGGATCGGACCATATCCAATAGAGTCCGATTTCTCCATTCTGAAACTCCGTTGAGTTGAGGTGTTCCTGGTGGAGTCCATTGAGAGACTATGCCATTTTTCTTGAGATAGTCTAGGAATTTTCGGCTAAGGTATTCACCTCCTCGATCTGATCGAAGAACCTTAATGGATTTTTCAGTTTGTTTTTCTACTTCATGTCTGAATTCTTTGAACTTTTCAAAAGCTTCAGACTTGTGTCTCATAAGATACACATACCCATACCTAGACAGATCATCGGTAAAGATAATGAAGTAGACAAAATTGCCTCTAGCCGGCACATCAAATGGGCCGCACACATCAGTATGTACTAGGGCAAGGAGATCTGTGGCCCTTTCCCCATGTCCTACAAAAGGGAGTTTAGTCATTTTGCCTTGAAGACAAGATTCACAAGTTGGATATGACTCGGAAGTCAATGGACTCAATAGCCCATTTTTCTCCAATTTGTTGATCCTATCTTCTGCTATATGACCTAATCTCAGGTGCCATAGATATCTATCATTTGGACTATCCCTAGGTCGTTTGGCATTCACGTTTTGCTCGATAGTTAGAATAGGTACATCAATATGTAGCTGATAAAGACCGTTAATAAGGAAACCATTTGCAATTTTATTTCTTTCATAAAGAATGTTACAATGGTCCTTAAAGAAGGTAATCACATAGCCTTCTAGTGCTAAGCATGAAACAGAAATCAAATTCCTGCTAGCTGCAGGCACATAATAACAGTCTTTCAAAACTAAGTCTAAACCAGATGGTAATCGAAGAGGGTATGTTCCACCACCTACTGCAGCAACTCTTGCTCCATTACCGATGCGTAGGATCATGTCTCCATCCCTCAGCCTCCTGCTATCCTCAAGACCCTGCATGGAAGTGCACAGATGAGCACTAGAACCAGAGTCAAGCACCCAACTGGATGCAGAAGAAACCGTAAGGTTAGACTCAATAACGAGCATACCTCCAGAAGGACCTTCCTTCTTGTTCTTCAGGGTGGCCAGGTAAGTAGGGCAGTTCCGCTTCCAATGGCCGTCGCTGTTGCAATGGAAATACTTTCCTTTGACATCGGCCTTTCTTCTTCGGCTCTGCCTTCTTCTTCTTTTTCTCCTTCCACCTTTCTGCTTTTTCGCAGACTTCTTTTTCTTTTTCATAAGACTTTCTTTTGGAAGAAGTCCGTTTCCATAGCAAGAACTGAGCCTTTAGAACCTTTCATAGAAAGCTCAGCGGTGACCAGCATATTCATTAATTCGGCCAAGGAATTTTGAAGTTTATGCATGTGGTAATTCATGATGAATTGCCCATATGCATCAGTCAAGGATTGCAGAATAATATCATTCTGCAGATCCAAGTCTAACTTCACACCGAGCTTCTCAAGCTCTTCCATGTCCTTGATCATCATCAGACAGTGATCTTGGACTGACTGCCCATCACGCATCTTAGCCTTAAAAAGTCATTTCGTGACTTGATACTTGGCTGCGCGACTCTGTTCACCAAACATCTCCTTGCAGGTGAGCCAACATTTGGCGAGCAGTCCTGATATCTTCATGTTGGCGCTGGAGCTCATCAGACATCGAGCCCAACATGTAATATCTGGCCTTATTATCTTCGTCTATCCATTTTTTCAGAGACGCTCTCTGTTCAGTGGATGGACGGGCTGGTAAGGTGGGAGGGTCCTGGTCCAATACATGGGTTAACTTCTTGGAATCCAAAATAATTTTGTAGTTCCTGAGCCAATCTTTATAATTGGGTCCGGTCAGTCTATGTGTGTCCAGGATACGTGCTAATGGGTTGGACGCAGACATTTTTCCTATAGAGAGTCAAAGATTCTAGTTAGATACTGTAATTATGACTTGACCAATTTATTTAGAAATTTTATTTTTAAATAAATTAGCTCCACTATTTTCTCGGATCCCTACACTCCTCTCTGTAGAGATGCAAAAATCTCCATGATTAATGATTTCTAGTGGGTGGTGCGGTCTCACCAACTGACTCATCACCTCACCTAACAGTTATTGGTGATGGGTTAGCCAATGAGTGAACAACTCTTGTTCAATGATTCTCTAATCATGGTGCACCCAAACTTGGTCTCTAATTCATGAATCTCACCGTATCCAGAATATTGATCCACTCCTTAGTTAAGTCAGACCCACCATTTGCACATAGACTGGATTCCTAATTGAGTCTCTCACCGTATCCAAAATATTGAGCCCAACTCATCCTCCAGCCCATAGCATCCAATGCCTAATAGACATGGTTGCATCTTCTCGGTGCAACTGAGCCACTGTATCCAGCCGAGAACAATCAACCCTGGAAGGGCCCGCACATCTACAATGGTGGAAGACCTCAGACTTAATCTTTTCTTAGGGAGAATTGATTCAGGTCTCATTAAACTAGACTTGTCATAGTCATAACAATTATGACTAACCTAGTGGCATGGGTTAGCTCGGATTATTGACCACCTCAGATCAGAACTGTGTCAACAGATATGGCCAGGTAAGTGAGACCGGTGGAAGGAATATGCCATTAACTCGTACAAGAATGCATTCAGGTCGAGTAGCTTCCAATTAAAAACCAGTCGGTCGTATGTGCCAAACTTACCTTAGACACCAAATTATTGAGCCAGAACCAATTGGGTTAGCCTACAATCCAGACTCTAACCTCTGAGCCTAATTAGGTCTTGCTTGATCGTGACTCGATCTTGACCCAGACTTAATCCTATTAGGCTGGTCAATTTAAGCATTGTTGATCCCATCTAACCAACTCTTGATTCGGTTTGATCAACCGCTTAGACCTAATTGAGCTACCCAAGCCCGAACCCAGTATTATGAATATGTCTTAGATCTGAAATTCTCAATTTTAGACCTAATTAATATTTCATAATCTTAATTTCTTAATTAAGTAGGGTTCATAAACAAAATATGCACAATAAATCCTAGGGTTTCAGGATCTAGGGATTTTGCAGAAAGTAAGTTTTTGGATTTCTGATTAAGGACGAACGCGCAGCACCCCTACACATCATAAGAACACCCCATCGGATGGGAGAGAGAGGGCCTTTAAACCCTTCTTCATTCTTATGATCGGACGGCCAAGAGGAACGCCTTAATCAGGAACATGTAATACTACAAAATAGTTTTAGATCTATATCATATATCTCATATACAAATTAGATCTAATCATGGCATATTTTGCATACATCTCATGTATCGAATCATGCATATTTTTCAGATCTAAATTATCTCATAATAATCTAAAAAATTAGATTTAAATTGATCTTATCAAAATAAACTCTAATCTAGACAACTATGTAGAACTATTCTACAACTAGTCTAGACATGCATCAATCATATCTCATATGATGTTTAAAATTAAATAATTTTTATATTTACTATTTTTTAGATATTATTATAATAATTATAATATCAAAAAATAGTAAATAAATAGATCTAAAATATGATTTAATCAAATTAAATTATAAACATGCAAGACTATTCTATAGAACTATTCTATTTTAGAACTAGTCATGCATATTTTCTAATCTTAGATCCAAATCATTTAATTTTAATTTTTTCTAATTTTAGATCTGATCATATCTCATGTGACATCTAAAATCACTTATTTTTTTATTAAAATAAATTTAAAATTAGATCTAAATACTTTAGAACCTTGGCTCTGATACCAGTTGAAGGAAAATCCTGATTTTCCGGATCCAGGTTCGTTCAGATCTGATCAGATCAAGAGATATATTTCAAAATTTTTTCTCTTTGATCCAAATTAGATCTAAGATATTTTAGATCTAATTTTATTATTTCTAATAATAAAAATAAAATATTAGATAAATTAAATCAAATTTAATTTACCTTGATGTAGGGTAATCCTATTACCCGTTGATGATCCTGTAAGCAGCGGAAGGTTCTGGATCTAGCCACGCAAGTGCCTGGCCTCTACCGGTATCCACTCGGGCTAGATCTAGAGATCCTCTTCTTCTCTATCACATCTCCAAAAATTAGATCTGGATCTGATTTGGAGGATCTTCAAAATAACTTTTCGAAGATCAGCAGTTGTCCTTTGCAGCAGCGCAGCCTTCTAGCTTTCTGTCGCCTTTCTCTCGATCTAGATTGCACCAACTTGGATCCCAAACTACTTTGGGAGTGGAGAGGAGAGGGAGAAGATGGACTTGGCATGGAGGAGGAGGAGAGAGGCAGCCTTGGGGCATGGGAAATTTCATTTATTTTGAGTTGGGCGCAGGGTCTTATTTATAGACTATGCGTGATCCAACTCCTCTTCTTCCCAACCAATCACAAATCTTTGTGAAATCAGATCTAAATCTGATTGGTGGGAATAGAGTCCCTTGGATTCCTCCTTAGATGGTGCCTAAGATCAGTCAAAGTTGGTTCTTAGGAGAAGTCTAATCGGAATCCAAAAAGGAGATGGAGTCCCTGTCCAACAGGGACTCCTGGGCGCCTCCAAGCTTGGGCGCACGCCACCCTTGGCGTGCGCCCTCCTCCTTGCCAGGTTCTGGCAGGGGACAAGCCCCCACCAGCTCTCCAATAGGTGCATGACATATGGACAGAAGTCAAAGTATCAATGGTCAACATTTGACCAGTCAAAGGTCAACTTTTGACCAAAGTCAAAGGACGAGAAATGGCAGGTGACCAAAAATGGTAGGTATTGTCTTACAAAATAAGACAACCCTTTTCTGATCTGGACAAGCTCCAGTCAGACCAAGTGAAGGCCTCTGATTGAGCACAAACTTCCTTTGGCTCAGTCAGGACAACTATTTATGATAGTAAAAGAAGAACGTTAGGTTCAATCGAGTGCTAGCATGATTTTCTTGAACCTAATTGAATCTCATTCAGATCAATTGAACTGGATCAGTTCAATTGATGATCACCAGATTCAAACCCTTGTTTGTGTGACCCAGTTAGGTTCAGTTCTGTATGGTAATGGGATATGTCATGATCTCTATCATCGACATCATCGAAACTCCTTTCGATGGATCAGAACTCTTCTGATTCGAACAGCTAGAATGATCGATCATCTAAATCATTCTAATTGCTCCCAAAATCCACCAGTGACACCTAGCAGTATATGGTGGCAACCCATCAGAGCTGAATGCGAACCTCTTGGTGCAGCTACCTGTGTGATTAAGTTCTTCTATCTTGAGCCCCGATCAGATTAGGGTTAAGGTGAACTCGTCAAACCCTAGTTTCTGTCATATGATGTAATCATTCGATTCAAGTCCGATGTGAAAATCTAAATAGAAACTCTTTCTATTATTTCACTCTACCATGGCCATGGGCTTCTGGACTTGATTCTCATGATCATCATAGGGCTGCTCCTCTACCACCGAGGTAGATAGATTCCATCTTGATGCAATCCAGTTCCTACAATGAACATGCTATAGCCAACATACACCTCAGGATTTCATATGGCTAGGAGATCGAGTAATGGTGTAGTCAAACTATAACACCCTCAAGGTGAACTGTCGATGCACCTCAGGTCAAAGAACCAGACACACCACTGCAGCATCGAGTCAGTCATTGACGAGAAGGTAGACTTCCTAATGACTACTCGAGGTGGTCACGCTCAGTGCCCTCGTTCTCTAACGAGTACCTGTACTCTCGCTCTGGTGTCTCCACACCATAGACTCAAGACTCATCTACTAAAGAGAAGCGATTGTACACCAACCTTCCGGATCAATCACCATCCTCGTGATGATCCTATGGTCGGGAGCATTTTATGAGTTAATAATGATTATTCATGTCTTAAATTTTCAACTCTTGAAAATATGAATTATCATTACCATTAACTCAAAGGATGTATCACAGACACTAAATACACATATGTGATAGAAAATAAGCCATTTTATTGATTATAGTCAAAATTATAATTTTGCTCCTAGAAGTGTATTATAACTGTCAGTCAATTCTGGCTTCTAGGGCACATATATCTAACAAAGATATGATTCACAAATTGGATATGACTCGAAAGTCAATGGACTCAATAGCCCAATTTTCTCCAATTTGTTAATCCTATCTTCTGCTATATGACCTAGCCTTTGGTGCCATATATAGATACCTATCATTTGGACTATCCCTAGGTCATTTTGATCCTATGGCATTCACATTTTGCTCGTATTAAAGATAGATACATCAATATGTAACTGGTAGAGACCGTTACTAAAAAAATCACTTGCAATTTTATTTCTTTCATAAAGAATATTATAATAGTCCTTAAGAAAACTAATTACATAGCCTTCTTGTGCTAAACATGAAATAGAAATTAAATTCCTGCTTGCAGTAGGCACATAATAACAATCCTTAAGTACTAAATCTAAGCTAGATGGTAGTTGAAGAGGGTAGGTTCCCACAGCCACAGCAGCAACCCTTGCTCCATTTTTGACATGTAGGATCATCTCACCATCACTCAGCCTCCTGCTATCCTCAAGACTCTGCATAGAAGTGCATAAATGAGCACTAGAACCAGAGTTAAGCATCCAACTGGATGCAGAAGAAATCATAAGGTTAGATTCAATAATGAGCATACCTTCAGAAGGACCTGTCTCTTTCTTATTCTTTAGGGTGGCCTGGTATGTATAGCAGTTTTGCTTCCAATGGCCATTAGTATTATAATGGAAACATTTTTCTTTGTCAACGGTCTTCTTCTTCAGCTCTGCCTTCTTTTCTTTTCCACCATCCACCTTCTGCTTTTTCACAGACTTCTTCTTCTTTCCAAAAGATTTTCTGTTAGAAGAAATTTATTCCATAGCAAGTACTGAGCCTTTAGAACCTTTCATAGAATGCTCAACAGTAACCAGCATATTCATAAGCTTGGATAGAGTATTCTGAAGTTTATGCATATGGTAGTTCATGATGAATTGCCCATACGCATCAGTCAAGGATTGCAGAATTATATCATTTTGTAGATCCTGGTCTAACTTCACTCTAAGCTTCTCTAGCTCTTCCAAGTTCTTGATCAAATAATGATCTTGGATTGACTGCCCATTACGTATTTTAGTCTTAAATAGTCATTTAGTGATCTAATATTTGGCTGCGTGACTCTATTTATCAAACAACTCTTGCAGATGAGCCAACTTTTGACGGACAGTCTTGATATCTTCATGTTGGCATCGAAGCTCATCAGAACCCACCATGTAGTATCTGGCCTTATTATCTTCATCCATCCACTTGTCAAGAGATGCTCTCTGTTCAGCGAACAGACAAGCTGGTAAGGTGGGGGGATCCTGATCAAATATATGAGTCAACTTCTCGAAACCCAAAATAATTTTGAAATTTTGGAGCCAATCCTTGTAATTAGGTCAGGTCAGTCTATGGGTGTCCAGGATATGGGTTAGTGGGTTGGACGCAGATATTTTTCTTTTTCCTATAGAGAGTTAAAGTTTCTAGTTAGATTTTGTAATTAAGACTTGACCAATTTATTTACGAATTTAATTTTTTAAGTAAATTAGCTCCTACTATTTTCTCAGATCCCTACACTCCCTCTATAGAGATGCAAAAATCTTCATGATTATTGATTTCTGGTGGATGGTGCTGTCCCACCAACTGACTCATCATCTCACCTAACAATTATTAGTGATGGGTTAGCCAATGAGTGAACAACTCTTATCCAATGATTCTCTAATCATGGTGCACCCAGACTTGGTCTCTAATTCATGAATCTCACCATATCCGGAATATTGTTCCACTCCTTAGTTAAGTCAAATCCACCATTTGCATAGATTGGATTCCTAATTAGATCTCTCACCGTATCTAGAATATTGAGCCCAATCCATCCTTCAGCCCATAACATCCAATGCCTAATAGATATAGTTGCATCTTTTCGGTGTAACTGAACCATTGTGACTAGTCAAGAACAATCAACCCCGAAAAGGGCATGCACATCTACAATGGTGCGACCTTAGACTTAATCTTATCTTAGGAAGATTTGATTTAGGTCTCTTTAAACTTGACTTAAGATAGTCATAACCATTATGACTAACCTAGTGGCATGAGTCAGCTCGAATTGTTAGCCACCTTAGATCAGGACTGGGCCGACAAATATGGTCAGGTAAGTGAGATCAGTGAAAGGGATATGCCATTAACTCGACAAGAATGCATTCGAGTCGAGTAGCTCTCAATTAAAAACCAATTGATCGTATCTGCCAAACTTACCTTAGACACTAAATTATTGAGCCAAAACCAATCGAGTTAGCCTACAATTCAGACTCTAACCACTAAGTTTAATTAGGTCTTAACTTGATCGATCACTCATGTGACTCGACCTTGACTCGACTTAATTCTATTAGGTTAGTCAATTTAAGCACTCTTGATCCCACCTAACCAACTCTTGATTTGATTTGATCAATCGCTAGACCTAATTAAGCTACCCAAGCTTGAACCTAATTTTATGAATATATCTTAGATCCAAAAATTCTTAATTTTGCATCTAATATATTTCATAATCTTAATTCTTAATTAAGTTTAGGATTCATAAATAAAACATGTATATAAAATTCTAGGGTTTCAGGATCTAGGGTTTTGCAGAAAATGAGTTTCTTTTTTTTTTTATTTCTAATTAAGGATGAAGCGCAACACCCCTACATACCATAAGAACACCCAATCGAATGAAAGGAGAGGGCCTTTAAACCCCACTTTGATATTATGATCGAACGGCCAAGGGGCATGTCTTAATCAAAAATATGATAAATCTATAAAACTTGTTAGATCTACATCATATATCACATATATAAAAATTGATCTAACTAAAAACATATTTTGCATACATGTCATGTATCATATCATGCATGTTTTGATATCTAAATTATCTCATAAATATCTAAAAAATAATATTTAAATTTGATCATATCAAATTAAAATTTATTCTAGATTATTTTGTAGAACTATTTTACAACTAGTCTAAACATGCATCTATCATATCTCATATGAATAAATTAAATAAATTTATTTTCTATTTTTAGATTAAATTATAATATTTATAATATCAAAAAATATTAAATAAATTAATCTAAAAATTATAATTAATCAAATTAAAATTATAATTATGCTAGACTATACATAGAATAATTCTATTCCTAGTGTAGTCATGCATCTCATACATCTTAGATCTAGATTATTTAAATTTTTTAATTTTTTAATTTTAGATATAATCACATCTAATGTGATATCTAAAATTATCTAATTATCAGATCAAAAATTAATTAAAATCAAATCTAACAAATTATGGAACCTGGCTCTGATAGTAGTTGAAGGAAAAAACCTATTTTCTGGATTCGGTTCATTCAGATCTGATTGGATTAGGAGGAATATTTCAAAAATTTTTCTCTAAGATTCTAATTAGATATAAGACTACTTAGATCTGATCTTATTAATCTGATAATAAAAATAAAATAAAAATAAAAATAAAATCTAATTTAATTATACCTTTATTTTGGGTAATCCAATTATCCTATGATGATCCCGATATTTGCCTGAGATTCTAGATGTAGCCAGACAAGCGCCTGACATCTACTGGTATCCACTCGGACAAGATTTAGGGATCTTCTCCTTCTTAATCAATCTGCCAAAAATTAGATATAGATCTGATCTTGAAGATCTTCAAAACTTCTTTTGAAGAACTGTCGTTGTCTCTTGCAGCAGTGTTGCCTTCTTCCTTTCCTGGTGCCTTTCACTTGCTTGGATCGCACTTTATTCATGCCCAAAATCTCTTAGGCATGGAGAGGAGAGAGAGAATCAGAGGGTGGTGTGGAGAAGGAGGGAGAGAGATTTTGTGGCATGGGCTAAAGGCAGAAGCATTAAAACTTAGGCGTAGATAGGGTTTATATAGACCCTACTGTGCCATGCAGTGCCACATCATCCCAGCCAATCATGGCCTTTTGAGCAATCAGATCTAAATTTGATTGGTGGGATGACATCATCTGATCCAATCAGATGAGAGATTCTTAAAACCCTCCTAAGGTGGCACTAAGATAGGGTCAAACAAGAGTTCTTGGCGCTACAGAGTTTAATCCCTTGAAGCAACCCTAGAGTCCCATCTATATGGGACTCCTCCTTTATCCTCATGGGGTGCATGATGGGACTCCTCCTTTATCCTCATGGGGCACACACCTCCCTAGGCATGCACCCTCTTCCTATCTGCATTTAGTAGGAGGCCAAGGCCCCAAGTACTCTTTTATTGGTGCATGACACATGGGCAGATGTCCAAGTGTCCAGAGTCAACATTTGATTAATGTCCAAAAATAGGAATTAGCAGGTGACCAAAAATAGTAGGTGTTATCTTAAATTTATCTCATAAATTAAGATAACCCTTTTCTAATCTAGACAAGCTCAATTTAGACCAAGTAAAGGTTCTTAAGTGAGCCCAAACACATTTGGCTCAGTCGAGACATGCTTTAATGATTATTAAAGGAGAACATTAGGCTTAATCATGTACTAGCATCATTTTCTTGAACCTAATTAAATCTTATTCAAATCAATTGAACTAGGTTAGTCCAATTGTGACATCCAGATTCAAACTCTTATTTGTGTGATCCAGTTAGGTTCAGTTCCATATGATAATAGGATATGTCGCGATCTCTATCATCGACATCATCGAAACACCTTTCGATGGATCAGAACTTTTCTGATTCAGACAATTAGTATGATCGTTCATCTAAATCATTCTAATTGCTCCCAAAATCCATGAGTGACACTTAGCAGCATATAGTGGCAACCCATCAGAACTGAAAGAGAACCTTTCAGTGCAGTTACCTATGTGATTAGGTTCCTCTATCTTGAGCCCCGATCGAATTAGGGTTAAGGTGATCTCGTCAAACCCTAATATCCATCAGATGAATTAATCATTCGATTCAAGTCCAATATAAAAATTCTAATAGAAACTCTTTTTATTATTTCACTCTACCATGGCCATGGGCTTATGGATTTGTTTCTCATGATCATCATACGGCTGCTCCTCATCTACCGAGGTAGATAGATTCCTTATTGGTGCAATCCAATTCTTATAATGAACAAGCTATAGTCAACATACACCTCAGGATTTCGAATGGCTATGAGACTAAGTTATGATGTAGTCAAACTATAACACCCTCATGGTGAACTGTCGATGCACCTCATGTCAAAAAACTAGACACACCACTATAGCTTCGAGCCAGTCATCGACGAGAAGGTAGACATCCTTATGACTTCTCGAGGTGGTCACGCTCAGTGCCCTCGTTCTCTAACGAGTATCTATACTCTCTCTCTGGTGTCTCTGCACCATAGACTCAATACTCATCTATCCTAAAGAAGCGATTGTACACCAACCTTCTGGATCAATCACCATCCCCATGATGATCTTACGGTCGAGAGCATTTTATGAGTTAATAATGAAAATTCGTGTCTTAAATTTTCAACTCTTAAAAATATGAACTATCATTACCATTAACTCAAGGGATGTATCACAGATACTTTCAAATACACACTATGATTGAAAATAACTCATTTTATTATTTACAGTCAAAATTATAATTTTGCCCTTAGAAGTGTATTACAAGTGTCAGCCAATTTGGCTTCTAGGGCACCCATATCTAACACGCGCCTGGCCTCTACCGGTATCCACTCGAGAAGGATCTAGATGTTTTCTCCTCACAAATCTTTTCTTTAAAGATCAGATATGAATCTGATCTGAAAGTGCTTCACAAAATTTCTAAAGGCAGCATGTCCCTCTCACGAACACCATCTCATAAATGCTGAACTCTACATAAATTTGATTGGATCTTCTTCTTAGATTTGTGCCTAACCTTTTAAGCATGTAGAAAAGAGGGAGAGAGAGGATAGAGGATGCATGGGATATCTAGAACAGTAGCCTTTGGGTATGAAAAGTATTTTCTACATGAAGAGCCTTGGTGCAAGGGTTCTTATACAAAAGCATAGCGCCATGTTAGAGCCCCTCTTTGACCAAAATCCTTATTTTTTTGACCATTGGGACTCCTAGAATTGATCTCTATGAAAATTTCTAGATCCCATCAAATTTTGATGCCAAAAATCAATCTAGATGGTGGCAGCATGAGCAGATAAGTAAGAGTCCACTACGCCTAGGACTCTTCCCTCAAGAGTTTGATCCAAATCAAACTCTATCGTAACTTAGTCTAGACACCTCCAAAAATTATAAAATTTGGTACACCCAATGTAGAATTCGTGCTCTATCACATAACCAAAAATTAAATCAAAATAACTTCTAAAAAATTTTTTAAAAGCATCTGATCAGGTGACCCTCAATTCTTTCAAATAGGTCAACTTTTGACCCTAGTCCAATTTGACTATGAATGGATTTAATATCTATAATTAATCTAATCTAGACTTATTCTAGTTAGATAAAATTAAACCCATTCAAAATATAAGAATGAGTTAAATCAAATTTGACTTCTTCTTCTTACCATCCACCTTCTGCTTCTTTACAGACTTCTTCTTTTCAAAAGACTTTTTGTTGGAAGAAGTCTGTTCCATAGCAAGTACTGAGCTTTTAGAATCTTTCATAAAAAGCTCAGTAGTAACCAGCATATTTATGAGCTCAGCCAAGGTATTCTGAAGTTTATGCATATGGTGATCATAATAAATTATCCATACGCATCAGTCAAAGACTACAAAATTATTTCAGTCTGTAGATCCTAATCTAACTTGACACGGAGCTTGTCAAGCTCTTCTTATTAGATATATATGCCCTAAAAGTCAGAATTGGCTGACACTTGTAACACACTTCTAGGGACAAAATTATAATTTTGACTATTATCAATAAAATGGGTTATTTTCTATCACATATGTGTATTTAGTGTCTGTGATATATCCTTTGAGTTAATGGTAATGATAATTCATATTTTCAAGAGTTGAAAATTTAAGACTTGAATAATCATTATTAACTCATAAAATGCTCCCGACCATAGGATCATCATGAGGATGGTGATTGATCCGAAAGGTTGGTGTACAATCGCTTCTCTTTAGTAGATGAGTCTTGAGTCTATGGTGTGGAGACACCGGAGCGAGAGTACAGGTACTCGTTAGAGAACGAGGGCACTGAGCGTGACCACCTCGAGTAGTCATTAGGAAGTCTACCTTCTCGTCAATGACTGACTCGATGCTGCAGTAGTGTGTCTGGTTCTTTGACCTGAGGTGCATCGGATAGTTCACCTTGAGGGTGTTATAGTTTGACTACACCATTACTCGATCTCCTAGCCATATGGAACCCTGAGGTGTATGTTGGCTATAGCATGTTCATTGTAGGAACTGGATTGCATCAAGATGGAATCTATCTACCTCGGTGGTAGAGGAGCAGCCCTATGATGATCATGAGAATCAAGTCCAGAAGCCCATGGCCATGGCAGAGTGAAATAATAGAAAGAGTTTCTATTTAGATTTTCACATCGGACTTGAATCGAATGATTACATCATATGACAGAAACTAGGGTTTGACGAGTTCACCTTAACCCTAATCTGATCGGGGCTCAAGATAGAAGAACTTAATCACACAGGTAGCTGCACCAAGAGGTTCGCATTCAGCTCTGATGGGTTGCCACCATATACTGCTAGGTGTCACTGGTGGATTTTGGGAGCAATTAGAATGATTTAGATGATCGATCATTCTAGCTGTTCGAATCAGAAGAGTTCTGATCCATCGAAAGGAGTTTCGATGATGTCGATGATAGAGATCATGACATATCCCATTACCATACAGAACTGAACCTAACTGGGTCACACAAACAAGGGTTTGAATCTGGTGATCATCAATTGAACTGATCCAGTTCAATTGATCTGAATGAGATTCAATTAGGTTCAAGAAAATCGTGCTAGCACTCGATTGAACCTAACGTTCTTCTTTTACTATCATAAATAAGTTGTCCTGACTGAGCCAAAGGAGTTTGTGCTCAATCAGAGGCCTTCACTATGGTCTGACTGGAGTTGTCCAAGGTCAGAAAAGGTTGTCTTATTTTGTAAGACATTACCTGCCATTTTTGGTCACCTGCCATTTCTTCGTTCCTTTGACTTTGGTCAAAAGTCTGACCTTTGACTGGTCAAATGTTGACCATTGACACTTTGACTTTCTGTCCACATGTCATGCACCTATTGGAGAGCTGGTGGGGGCCTTGTCCCCCTGCCAGAACCTGGCAAGGAGAGGGCGCACGCCAAACCCTTGGCGTGTGCCCAAGTTGGAGGCGCCTAGGAGTCCCTGTTGGACAAGGGACTCCATCTCCTTTTTGGATTCCAATTAGAGTTCTCCTAAGAACCAACTTTGACTGGTCTTAGGGGCACCCTCTAAGGAGGAATCCAGGGGACTCTATTCCCACCAATCAGATTTAGATCTGATTTCACAAAGGGTTGTGATTGGTTGGGAAGAAGAGGAGTTGGATCACGCATAGTCTATAAATAAGACCCTGCGCCCAACTCAAAAGAATTGAAAATTTCTCCATGCCCCAAGGCTGCCTCTCCTCTCCTCCTCCATGCCAAAGTCCATCTTCTCCCTCTCCTCTCCACGTCCAAAAGTAGTTTTGGGGTTGGTTGGTGCAATCCAGATCAAGAGAAAGGCGACAGAAAGCTAGAAGGCTGCGCTGCTGCAAAGGACGACTGCTGATCTTCAAAAGAGTTTTGAAGATCCTCCAGATCAGATCCAGATCTAATTTTTGGAGACATGTGATAGAGAAGAAGAGGATCTCTAGATCCAAGCCTGAGTGGATATCGGTAGAGGCCAGGCACTTGCGTGGCTAGATCCAGAACCTTCCGCTGCTTACAGGATCATCAACGGGTAATAGGATTACCCACATCAAGGTAAATTAAATTTGATTTAATTTATCTAATTTTATTTTATTATTAAAATAATAAGAATTAGATCTAAAATATCTCAAGATCTGATTTGGATCAAAGAAAAATTTTTTTGAAATATATCTCTTGATCTGATCAGATCTGAACGAACCTGGTCCAGGAAAAATCAGGATTTTCCTTCAACTGGTATCAGAGCCAAGGTTCTAAAAGTATTTAGATCTAATTTTAAATTTATTTTAATTAAGAAAATAAGTGATTTTAGATGTCACATGAGATGTGATCAGATCTGAAATCAAAAAAAATTAAAATTAAATGATTTGGATCTAAGATTAGAAAATATGCATGACTAGTTCTAAAATAGAATAGTTCTATAGAATAGTCTTGCATGTTTTCAATTTAATTTGATTAAATCATATTTTAGATCTATTTATTTACTATTTTTTGATATTATAATTATTATAATAACATCTAAAAAATAGCAAATAAAAATTATTTAATTTTAAAACATCATATGAGATATGATTGATGCATGTCTAGACTAGTTGTAGAATAGTTCTACATAGTTGTCTAGATTAGAATTTATTTTGATTAGATCAATTTAAATCTAATTTTTTAGATTATTATGAGATAATTTAGATCTGAAAATATGCATGATTCGATACATGAGATGTATGCAAAATATGCCATGATTAGATCTAATTTGTATATGAGATATATGATATAGATCTAAAACTATTTTGTAGTATTGCATGTTCCTGATTAAGGCGTTCCTCTTGGCCGTCCGGTCATAAGAATGAAGAAGGGTTTAAAGGCCCTCTCCTTCCCATCCGATGGGGTGTTCTTATGATGTGTAGGGGTGCTGCGTGTTCGTCCTTAATCAGAAATCCAAAACTTACTTTCTGCAAAACCCTAGATCCTGAAACCCTAGGATTTATTGTGCATATTTTATTTATGAACCCTACTTAATTAAGAATTAAGATTATGGAATATTAATTAGGTCTAAAATTGAGAATTTTAGATCTAAGACATATTCATAATACTGGGTTCGGGCTTGGGTAGCTCAATTAGGTCTAAGCGGTTGATCAAACCGAATCAAGAGTTGGTTAGATGGGATCAACAATGCTTAAATTGACCAGCCTAATAGGATTAAGTCTGGGTCAAGATCGAGTCACGATCAAGCAAGACCTAATTAGGCTCAGAGGTTAGAGTCTGGATTGTAGGCTAACCCAATTGGTTCTGGACTCAACAATTTGGTGTCTAAGGTAAGTTTGGCACATACGACCGACTGGATTTTTAATTGGAAGCTACTCGACCTGAATGCATTCTTGTACGAGTTAATGGCATATTCCTTCCACCGGTCTCACTTACCTGGCCATATCTGTTGACACAGTTCTGATCTGAGGTGGTCAATAATCCGAGCTAACCCATGCCACTAGGTTAGTCATAATTGTTATGACTATGACAAGTCTAGTTTAATGAGACCTGAATCAATTCTCCCTAAGAAAAGATTAAGTCTGAGGTCTTCCACCATTGTAGATGTGCGGGCCCTTCCCGGGGTTGATTGTTCTCGGACTGGATACAGTGGCTCAGTTGCACCGGAAGATGCAACCATGTCTATTAGGCATTGGATGCTATGGGCTGGAGGATGAGTTGGGCTCAATATTTCGGATATACGGTGAGAGACTCAATTAGGAATCCAGTCTATGCAAATGGTGGGTCTGACTTAACTAAGGAGTGGATCAATATTTCCGGATACGGTGAGATTCATGAATTAGAGACCAAGTTTGGGTGCACCATGATTAGAGAATCATTGAACAAGAGTTGTTCACTCATTGGCTAACCCATCACCAATAACTGTTAGGTGAGGTGATGAGTCAGTTGGTGAGACCGCACCACCCACTAGAAATCATTAATCATGGAGATTTTTCGCATCTCTACAGAGGGAGTGTAGGGATCCGAGAAAATAGTGGGAGCTAATTTGTTTAAAAATAAAATTCTAAATAAATTGGTCAAGTCATAATTACAGTATCTAACTAGAATCTTTGACTCTCTACAGGAAAATGTCTGCGTCCAACCCATTGGCACGTATCCTGGACACACATAGACTGACCGGACCCAATTATAAAGATTGGCTCAGGAAACTACAAAATTATTTTGGGATTTCGAGAAGTTAACCCATGTATTGGACCAGGACCCTCCCACCTTACCAGCCCGTCCATCCATTGAACAGAGAGCGTCTCTGGAGAAATGGATAGACGAAGATAATAAGGCCAGATATTACATGTTGGGCTCGATGTCTGATGAGCTCCAGCGCCAACATGAAGATATCGGGACTGCTCGCCAAATGTTGGCTCACCTGCAGGAGATGTTTGGTGAACAGAGTCGCGCAGCCAAAGTATCAAGTCACGAAATGACTTTTTAAGGCTAAGATGCGTGATGGGCAGTCAGTCCAAGATCACTGTCTGATGATGATCAAGGACATGGAAGAGCTTGAGAAGCTCGGTGTGAAGTTAGACTTGGATCTGCAGAACGATATTATTCTGCAATCCTTGACTGATGCATATGGGCAATTCATCATGAATTACCACATGCATAAACTTCAAAATTTCTTGGCCGAATTAATGAATATGCTGGTTACCGCTGAGCTTTCTATGAAAGGTTCTAAAGGCTCAGTTCTTGCTATGGAAACGGACTTCTTCCAAAAGAAAGTCTTATGGAAAGAAAAAGAAGTCTGCGAAAAAGCAAGAAGGTGGAAGGAAGGAAAGAAGAAGAAGGCAGAGCCGAAGAAGAAAAGGCCGATGTCAAAGGAAAGTATTTCCATTGCAACAGCGACGGCCATTGGAAGCGGAACTGCCCTACTTACCTGGCCACCCTGAAGAACAAGAAGGAAGGTCCTTCTGGAGGTATGCTCGTTATTGAGTCTAACCTTACGGTTTCTTCTGCATCCAGTTGGGTGCTTGACTCTGGTTCTAGTGCTCATCTGTGCACTTCCATGCAGGGTCTTGAGGATAGCAGGAGGCTGAGGGATGGAGACATGATCCTACGCATCGGTAATGGAGCAAGAGTTGCTGCAGTAGCCGTGGGAAACATACCCTCTTCGATTACCATCTGGTTTAGACTTAGTTTTTGAAAGACTGTTATTATGTGCCTGCAGCTAGCAGGAATTTGATTTCTGTTTCATGCTTAGCACAAGAAGGCTATGTGATTACCTTCTTTAAGGACCATTGTAACATTCTTTATGAAAGAAATAAAATTGCAAATGGTTTCCTTATTAATGGTCTTTATCAGCTACATATTGATGTACCTGTTCTAACTATCGAGCAAAACGTGAATGCCAAACGACCTAGGGATAGTCCAAACGATAGATATCTATGGCACCTGAGATTAGGTCATATAGCAGAAGATAGGATCAACAAATTGGAGAAAAATGGGCTATTGAGTCCATTGACTTTCGAGTCATATCCAACTTGTGAATCTTGTCTTCAAGGCAAAATGACTAAACTTCCTTTTGTAGGACATGGGGAAAGGGCCACAGATCTCCTTGCCCTAGTACATACTGATGTGTGCGGCCCATTTGATGTGCCGGCTAGAGGCAATTTTGTCTACTTCATTACCTTTATCGATGATCTGTCTAGGTATGGGTATGTGTATCTTATGAGACACAAGTCTGAAGCTTTTGAAAAGTTCAAAGAATTCAGACATGAAGTAGAAAAACAAACTAAAAAATTCATTAAGGTTCTTCGATCAAATCGAGGAGGTGAATACCTTAGTCGGAAATTCCTAGACTATCTCAAGGAAAATGGCATAGTCTCTCAATGAACTCCACCAGGAATACCTCAACTCAACAGGGTTTCAGAATGGAGAAATCAGACTCTATTGGATATGATCCGATCCATGATGAGCTTCACAGACCTCCCTGATTTTCTTTGGGGATACTCATTGTTAACTTCAATTTATCTACTGAATAGTGTTCTCTCTAAAATCATTCCTACCACACCATATGAGATATGGCATGGTAAGAAACCAAGTCTGAGTCATCTCAGAATTTGGGATTGTCCAGCTCATGTCAAAAGACAACAAGCGGACAAGTTAGAGTTTAGGTCCTTCAGAGCTCGATTCATAGAATATCCTAAAGAGTTGTTAGGATACTATTTCTACATTCCAGAAGATCACAATGTGATTGTGAGTCGACATGCTATTTTTCTTGAAAAATAGTTTGCTCAAGATAGCAGCATTGAAAAGCAGATTAAGCTTGATGAGAAACTCTCACAAGTACAATGAGCTAAGGACCAATTGGAACCAAATCAGGTTAAGCCAATAAGAACACTACCTCCTCCACCTCATAGATCGGAAAGAATTTTCTATCACCCTGAAAGATACTTAGGTATTATTTCAGAGGAAATAGAGGAAATGTTCCTCGTAGATAATGGTGCTCATGGTGATGATCCCAAAACCTACGATGAGGCGATATCAGATATCGAGTCCGAGAGATGGCTAGAGGCAATGCAGTCAGAAATTGACTCAATGCACTCAAACCAAGTCTGGACCTTGGTAGATCCACTAGAAGGTATAGTACCTATTGGGTGTAAATGGATCTTCAAAAGAAAGATTGGTGTAGATGGGAATGTGGAGACATTCAAGGCTAGACTAGTGGCAAAAGATTATAGTCAACGCGAAGGCATTGACTATCAGGATATCTTTTTCTCAGTGGCTATGCTAAAATCCATCTGCATATTGCTTACCATTGCAGCCTATTTTGATTATAAAATATGACAAATGGATGTGAAAATGGCATTCTTAAATGGATATCTTGAGAAAGATATCTATATGGATCAGCTGCTAGGCTTCACATCCAGTGATGTTGATCACAAGTTTTGCAAGCTGCAAAGGTCCATATATGGACTTAAGCAAGCATCTCGGAGCTGGAAGACTCATTTCAATGATATGATCAAAATATTTGGTTTCATCAAAAATGAAGAAAAACTATGTGTCTTCAAAAAGATCAGTGAGAGCGCTGTTGTCTTCCTCGTATTGTACGTGGATGACATCCTCCTTATTGGGAATGATATTCCCATGATGACGACAGTCAAAATATAGTTGTCCAAGGAATTCTCCACGAAAGACCTAGGTGAAGCATCCTTTATTCTAGGAATTAAGGTTTATAGAGATAGACCAAATAGGATGCTAGGACTTTCACAGAAGATGTACATAGAGGAAGTACTAAAGAGGTTTAGTATGGAAAACTCTAAGAGGAGATTAATACCCTTCAGACATGGTATTCATCTTTCTAAGAAGATGTGCCCTAACACACCTGAGGAAATAGAACGCATGAGCAAGATCACTTATGCTTCTGCAATAGGGAGCCTCATGTATGCCATGCTATGTACACGACCTGATATAGCCCATGCTGTGTGTGTCACAAGCAGATATCAGTCAAATCTAGGTGGAGAACACTGAACTTCTATGAAATGTATCCTTAAGTACTTAAGAAGAACTAAGGATATAATGTTGGTCTTTGGTAATGGAGAACTCAATGTCCAGGGATACACAGACTCGAATTTTATGTCCGATATAGATGATCGAAAGTCGACATCTGGGAGTCTATTTCTGTGCAATGGGGGTGCTATCAGCTGAAAGCATTTCAAGCAAACCATGATAGCAGATTCCATCATGGAAGTAGAATATATCACTGCATTAGAGGCTGCGAAGGAAGCAATCTGGTACAAGAAGTTTACTGCAGAAATTGGAGCAATGCCATCGGATGCCATTCCTCTATACTGTGACAATAATGGCACCATAACCTTTGCTAAGGAGCCGAGGTCTCACCCGAAGTCCAAGCACATTGAGCGGCGATACCACCTCATCCGCGATTACCTCGAGAAGGGTTACATCGAGGTCAAGAGAGTCAACTCCACAGACAATGTGGCAGACCCACTTACAAAGCCATTGGGACAACTAAAATTCGAAGCCCACCTTGAGAAGATGGGACTTAGACTTGCAGCCAATTGGCTTTAGGACAAGTGAAAGATTGTTAGATATATATGCCCTAGCAGCCAAAATTGGCTGACACTTGTAATACAGTTCTTGGGGAAAAATTATTATTTTGACTAGTATCAATAAAATGGGTTATTTTCTATCACATGTGTATTTAGTGTCCGTGATACATCCTTTGAGTTAATGGTAATGATAATTCATATTTTCAAGAGTTGAAAATTTAAGGTATGAATAATCATTATTAACTCATAAAATGCTCCCGACTAGAGGATCATCATGAGGATGGTGATTGATCCGAAAGATTGGTGTATAATTGCTTCTCTTTAGTAGATGAGTCTTGAATCTAGAGTGTGGAGACATCGGAGCGTGAGTATAGATACTCGTTAGAGAATGAAAGCACTAAGCGTGACCACCTCGAGTAGTCATTAGAAAGTCTACCTTCTCGTCAATGACTGACTCGATGCTGCAGTGGTGTGTCTGGTTCTTTGACCTGAGGTGCATCGGCAGTTCATCTTGAGGGTGTTATAGTTTGACGACACCATAACTCGGTCTCCTAGCCATATGGAATCCTGAGGTGTATGTTGGCTATAGCATGTTCATTGTAGGAACTGGATTGCATCAAGATGAAATCTATCTACCTCGGTGGTAGAGGAGCAGCCCTATGATGATTATGAGAATCAAGTCCAGAAGCCCATGGCCATGGCAGAGTGAAATAATAGAAAGAGTTTCTATTTAGGTTTTCACATCGGACTTGAATCGAATGATTACATCATATGATAGAAACTAGGGTTTGACGAGTTCACCTAAACCCTAATATAATCGGGGCTCAAGATAGAAGAACTTAATCACACAGGTAGCTACACCAAGAGGTTCGCATTTAGCTATGATGGGTTGCCACTATATACTGCTCGGTGTCACTGGTGGATTTTGGGAGCAATTAGAATGATTTAGATGATCGATCATTCTAGTTTCTCGAATCAGAAGAGTTCTGATCCATCGAAAGGAGTTTTGATGATGTCGATGATAGAGATCATGACATATCCCATTACCACACAGAACTGAACCTAACTGGGTCACACAAATAAGGATATAAATCTGGTGATCATCAATTGAACTGATCCAGTTCAATTGATCTGAATGAGATTAAATTAGGTTCAAGAAAATCATGCTAGCACTCGATTGAACCTAATGTTCTTCTTTTACTATCATAAATAGTTATCCTGATTGAGCCAAAGGAGTTTGTTCTCGATCAGAGGCCTTCACATGGTCTGGTTGGAGCTTGTCTAGGTTAGAAAAGGGTTGTCTTATTTTTAAGACAATACCTACCATTTTTGGTCACCTGCCATTTCTCGTCCTTTGACTTTGGTCAAAAGTTGACCTTTGATTGGTCAAATGTTGACCATTGACACTTTGACTTCTATCCATGTGTTACGCACCTATTGGAGAGCTGGTGGGGGCTTGTCCCTTTGCCGAAACCTAGCAAGGAGGGCGCATGCCACCCTTGGCGTGTGCCCAAGCTGGAGGGGCCCAGGAGTCCCTGTTGGATAGGGACTCCATCTCCTTTTTGGATTTTGATTAGACTTCTCCTAAGAACCAAGTTTGACTGGTCTTAGGCACCATCTAAGGATGAATCCAGGGGACTCTATTCCCACCAATCAGATTTAGATCTGATTTCACAAAGGATTGTGATTGGTTGGGGAGAAGAGGAGTTGGATCACGCATAGTCTATAAATAAGACCCTGCGCCCAACTCAAAAAGCATTGAAAATTCCCACGTCCCAAGGCTGCCTCTCCTCTCCTCCTCCACGCCAAGTCCATCTTCTCCCTCTCCTCTCCACACCCAAAGTAGTTTGGGATCGAAGTTGGTGCAATCCAGATGAGAGAAATGTGACAGAAAGCTAGAAGGCTGCGCTGCTACAATGGACAACTGTTGATCTTCAAAAGCTATTTTGAAAATCCTCCAAATCAAACTTAGATCTGATTTTTAGAGACATGATAGAGAAGAAGAGGATTTCTAGATCTAGCCTGAGTGGATACTGGTAGAGGCCAGGCACTTGCGTGGCTAGATCCAGAACCTTTCGCTGCTTACAAAATCATCAACGGGTAATAGGATTACCCTACATCAAGGTAAATTAAATTTGATTTAATTTATCTAGATTTTATTTTAGTATTAGTATAATAAGAATCAGATCTAAAATATTCTAGATCTGATTTAGATCAAAGAAAATTTTTTTTAAAATATATCTCTTGATCCGATCATATCTGAATGAATCTGATCCGAAAAATCAGGATTTTCCTTCACTTCTAAGTTCTTGATCATCATTAGACAATGATCTTGGATCAACTGCCCATCATGCATTTGAGCCTTAAAAAGTCTTTTAGTGACTTAACCTATTTGTTTAGAAATTTTATTTTTGTACAAATTAGGCTGTGACTATTTACTTGGATCCCTACATTTTCTTGGTAGAGATACGAAAATCTCTATGATTATTGATTTCTAGTGGATGGTGTGGTCCCACCAACTGACATACCACATCACCTAATAGTTATTGGTGATGAGTCAATCGATGAATGGACAACTCTTGTCCAATGATTCTCTAATCATGGTGCACCCTAACCTGATCTCTAATTCGTGAATCTCACCATGTCTAGGATATTGATCCATTTCTTAGTTAAGTCAGATCCACCATTTGCATAGATTGGATTTCTGATTGGATCCCTCACCGTATCCAAAATATTGAGCCCAATCCATCCTCCAACTGTAGCATCCAATTTCTAATAGACAAGGTTGCATCTTTTTGGTGCAACTGAACTACTATATCTAGTCGAGAATAATCAACCCCGGAAAGAGCCCGCATATCTACAATGGTGGAAGATCTTAGACTTAATATTTTCTTAGAAAGATTTAATTTAGGTCGCTTTAAACTTGACATGACTTAGTTATAACAATTATGACTAACCTAGTGGCATGGGTTGGCTCGAATTGTTAGCCATCTTAAATCAAAACTGGATTGACACAAATGATCAGATAAGTGAGATGATGGAAGGGATATGCCATTAACCCGACAAGAATGCATTTAGGTCAAGTAGCTCCTAATTAAAAATCAGTCAGTCATATCTGTCAGACTTATCTTAGACACCAAATTATCAAATCGGAATTAATTGGGTTAGCCTACAATCTAGGCTCGAACCATGGAGCTAAATTTAGTCTTAACTTGATCGAGTCACATCTCAATATGACTCGATCTTGACCCAGACTTAATTCTTTTAGGATGGTCAAATCTAAGCTTTCTTTGATCCCACCAAATCAACTCTTGATCCAGTTTGATCAACTGCTGACCTAATTGAGCTACCCAAGCCCGAACCCAATTTTATGAATATGTCTTAGATCTAAAAATTTATAATTTTTATATCTCATTAATTTTATAATCTTAATTCTTAATTAAATTTTGGGTTCATGAACAAAATATGTAATAAAAATCTTAGAATTTTAGGATCTAGATTTTTGTAGAAAAATAAATTTTGATTTTTGATTAAAGATGAATGCACAGCACCCCTACATGCTATAAGAACACCCCATCGAATGAATAGAGAGGGCTTTTAAATTCTACTTTATTCTTATGATCGGACGGTCAAGAAGAACTTCTTAATCAAAAATATAGTTTTTTAAAAGAGAACTAGTTAGATCATATATCATATATAAAAAGATCTAACTAATACATATCTTGCATACATCTCATGTATCATCAATATGCATAATTTTAGATATGAAATGTCATGTATTAAATCTAAAAAATATAATTTTAAATTTGATCATATCAAAAAAAAAAAAACTATTCTAGGTATCATATAGAACTATTCTATAACTAGCCTAAGCATGCATCTTTCATATCTCATATGAATAAATTAAAAATTAAAAAATTTAGTTTCTATTTTTAGATCTGATTATAATAATTATAACATCAAATAAATAAAAATTAAATAGATTTAAAATTATATTTAATCAAAATAAATACATGATCATACTAGACTAAACATAAAACTATTCTATACCTAGTCTAGTCATGCATCTCAAACATATTAGATCTAAATTATTTAATTTTTAATTTTTTGATTTTAGATCTAATCACATATAATATGATATTTAAAATATTTTAATATCAGATTATAAATAAAAATAAAATTAGATCTAAGGTAGATCTGAAGAACTGCTAATCGTTCTAATACCAGTTGAAGGAAAAATCCTATTTTCCATCGTAGGATCGTGCAGATCTGATCAGATCTGAGATGAATTTTTCTAAAAATTTTTAAATAATTTGATCTAATCTAAGATTTCTCGAATCTGATCATAGTGATCTAATTTTGAAAATTAAAATAAAAATTAAATTAAATTTAATATCATATCTTGTTTGGGTAATCTGATTACCCTACAATGATCCTGATGTTTCTTGAGGTTTTGGAAGGAGCCACGCATGTGCCTGGTCTCTACCAGTATCTAATCAAAAAGGATCTAGATGTTTTCTCATAAATATTTTCACCAAAAATCATAGCTGAATCTGATCTGAAAGTCCTTCAAAAAATTTCTGAAGGCAGCATGTCCGTCCCACGAACACCATCATGTAGATGTTGATCTCTTCATAAATTTAATTGAATCTTCTTCTCAGATTTATGCCTAACCTTTTAGACATGTAGAAGAGAGGGAGAGAGAGGTTAGAGGGGGTATGGGATATCTGGAATGGCAGCTTTTGGATATGAAAAATATTTTCTGTGAGAAGAGACTTGGTGCAAGGGTTCTTATACAAAAGCATAGTGCCAAGTTAGAGTCCCTCTTTGATCAAAATCCTCATTTTTTTGACCATTGGAATCCATAAACTTGATCTCTATGAAAATACCCAGATCCCATCTAATTTTAATGTCAAAAATCAATCTAAAAGGTGGCAGCATGAGTAGATAAGGAAGAGTCCACTGCGCCTAGGACTCTTCCCTCAAGAGTTTGGTCCAAATCAAACTCTATCATAACTCAGTCTAGATACCTCCAAAAATTACAACATTTGGAAAACCCAATGTATTATTCATGTTGTATCACATATCCAAAAATTAGATCAAAATGATTTCTAGATAATTTTCTAAAAACATCTAATCAGGTGACCCTCAATTCTATCAAATAGGTCAACTTTTGACCCTAGTCCAATTTGACTATGAATGGATTTAATTTCTATAGTTAATCTAACCTAGACTTATTTTAATTAGATAAAAATAAACCTATTCAAAATACAAGATTTAGTCAAATCAAATTTTACTTGATTGTGATAAGTCAGAAAGATTTCAGAAGGAGAAAGTCAGGCTCAATCATGTCCTAGCACAATTATCAGGCTCAATCATGTCCTAGCACAATTATCGTGAACTTGATTGAATCTAATCCAAATCAATTGAACTGAGTCAGTTCAATTGATGATCATCCAGATTCAAACCCTTATTTGTGTGACCCAGTTAGGTTCAGTTCTGTATGGTAATGGGATATGTCATGATCTCTATCATCGACATCATCGAAACTCCTTTCGATGGATCAGAACTCTTCTGATTCGAACAGCTAGAATGATCGATCATCTAAATCATTCTAATTGCTCCCAAAATCCACCAGTGACACCTAGCAGTATATGGTGGCAACCCATCAGAAGCTAAATGCGAACCTCTTGGTGCAGCTACCTGTGTGATTAAGTTCTTCTATCTTGAGCCCCGATCAGATTAGGGTTAAGGTGAACTCGTCAAACCCTAGTTTCTGTCATATGATGTAATCATTCGATTCGAGTCCAATGTGAAAACCTAAATAGAAACTCTTTCTATTATTTCACTCTACCATGGCCATGGGCTTCTGGACTTGATTCTCATGATCATCATAGGGCTGCTCCTCATACCACCGAGGTAGATAGATTCCATCTTGGATGCAATCCAAGTTCCTACAATGAACATGCTATAGCCAACATACACCTTCAGGATTCCATATGGCTAGGAGATCGAGTTATGGTGTAGTCAAACTATAACACCCTCAAGGTGAACTATCGATGCACCTCAGGTCAAAGAACCAGACACACCACTGCAGCATCGAGTCAGTCATTGACGAGAAGGTAGACTTTTCTAATGACTACTCGAGGTGGTCACGCTCAGTGCCCTCATTCTCTAACGAGTACCTATACTCTCGCTCCTGATGTCTCCACACCGTAGACTCAAGACTCATCTATCCTAAAGAGAAGCGATTGTACACCAACCTTTCGGATCAATCACCATCCTCATGATGATCCTACGGTCGGAAGCATTTTATGAGTTAATTTTGAAAATTCATGTCTTAAATTTTTAACTCTTGAAAATATAAATTATCGTTACTATTAACTCAAAGGATGTATCACAGATATTTTTAAATACATACTGGGATAGAAAAATAATTCATTTATTAATTTATAGTCAAAATTATAAATTTATCCTTCGAAGTGTATTATAAGTGATAGCCAATCTAGCTTCTAGGACAGACATCTAACACCATATACATAAGTTGTAGTGTACCTTAGTAGATTGATGAATATGGTGGTTACTGCTAAGCTTTCTTTGAAAGGTTCAAAGGGCTTTGTGCTTGCTGTGGAGTGGACTTCCTTTAAGAGCAAGTCTTTTGAACACAAAAAGAAGTCCGTGAAGAAGCAGAATATAGATGGAGGAAAGAAGAAAAAGGGAGAGCCGAAGAAGGCCACCAAAAAAGGAAAGTGTTTTCATTGCAATACGGATGGCCATTTGAAGCATAACTATCCTTTATACCTAGCCAACATGAAGAATAAAAAAAAGGCAGGTCCATCTACAGGTATGCTCGTAATTGAATCTAATTTAACAATTTTTTTCTAGATCTAGTTGGATGCTTGACTGTAGTTCTAGTGCTCATTTTTGTACTTTAATGCATGATCTTGAGGAGAGTAGGAGGTTGAGGATGGTAAGATAATCCTACACATCAGGAATGGAGTAAGAGCTGCTATTGTGATCGTGAATACCTACCATCTGGATTAGATTTAGTACTTGGGGATTGTTTTTATGTGCCAGTAGCAAGTAGGAATTTAATTTTTATTTCTTATTTTGCAAGGAAGGCTATGTAATTGATGTTCTTAAGGACCATTGTAATATTCTTTTTAAAAGTAATAAAATTATAAGTGATTTTCTTATTAATGATCTTTATCAGTTATATATTGATGTTTCTATTTTCAATATCGAGCAAAACGTGAATGCCATAGGATCAATGTAACCTAGAGATAGTCTAAATGATTGGTATCTATGGCACCTTAAGCTAGGTCATGTAGCAAAAGATAGGATTAACAAATTGGAGAAATCTGAGCTACTGAGTCCATTGACTTCTGAGTCATATCCGATTTGTGAATCATGCCTTCATAGCAAAATGACAAAGCTCCCTTTTATAGGACATGGGGAAAGGACCACAGACCTACTTGCCCTGGTACATTCAGATGTGTGCGGTCCATTTGATATGCCAGTTAGTGGTAATAATATCTACTTCATCATCTTTACTGATGATGTATCTCCGTATGGATATGTGTACTTAATGAGATACAAGTTTGAAGCCTTTGAAAAGTTTCGGAAATTCATACTCGAAGCAAATAAATAAATTAAAAAGTTCATTAAGATTCTTTGATCAGATCGATGAGGTGAATGTTAGGATTTGATGCCTCAAATTCGATCCAAAGTAAGAAGAGAATCAATTTTTAGCACAGTAATCGGGTCGGCTCTGATATGCGGTCGAGCCAGCTCAGATTGAGATTGAGCCAGCTCAAACCATAGCCAAGCTGACTCTCTCAGGCGGATAGATAGCAAGAGTCTGGATGAGATGCAATCGAGCCAACTCAACCCCTGACTGAGCCAGTTCAAGTCGAGCTGACTCTCTTAGGCAGATAGATAGCAAGAGTCTGGGCGAGATGCAATCAAGCCAACTCGACCCCTGACTGAGCCGACTCGATCGAGATGAACAAAACATAATGGGGTTTTTCTATTTGGACTCGAATTATGATTAATCCAAGGGGTTTACAGGAGTTTCGTGTGGATGATAGAATCTAGCAGCTATGAAGGATTGCGATCATGATCGGAAGGTCAGAAAATATTGCAAGACTCCATCAAGAACATGTTTGACTCATATTAGGAGAATGATCCCTATTAGGACTCTTGTGAACTACTGTGAAGAGGATTCTCATCCTATTTAAAGAGTTGAGGTGCTATGGAGCAAAAAAGATGGCACGTGTGGCATGAGAGGCATGTAGAGAGGCTCAGACAGCCACCTAGAGAGGCTTAGTAGAGCACCGAGTATGTGCAGCTTGCGAGAGAAAGAAGCAATAGATGCATAGCATCCGATGAGGAGGCTATAAGAGTAGAGCATTTTGTAGCTTCTGTGGATCTCTTTGAAATTCTGAGAGAGCTTTTATGAGGGTAGCTTCTAATTGAGAGATATTTATGTACGGTGAGTTGAGAGTGTGTGTTCTCCTCTTGTACCTATTTTTATCTTTCATAGTGTATCTTTGCATGCCCCATGGAGGCAAGCCTTTAGACAAATCCACATATTTGATTATTTTTTTATTTTATTTTTTTTTTTCCATAATAATTTGGTATTAGATTCTTAACAAGTGATATCAGAGTAGCTAATTTTCCAATAGTTTGGTATCAGAGTACAGATTATACTAGAGCACAACCAAATAGCACTAGAGCACAGCTAGATAGTATTGGAGCACAGATTGTAGCAGTAAATAGAGATTGAAGAATACAGAGAAGATAAATACAATCAAGGTGGAGATCAACAGGTTCGATGGAAAGGATAATTTTTTTTTGTGGCAAGCAAGGGTAAAGAATGTCCTCATCCAACATGGGTTGATCGATGCTCTCTTATATGACGAGATGCCAGCCACTAAAGAGGCAAAGGATTGGAAGTGGATCCAGATGCAGGCGGTGAGCATGATCCGCTTGTACCTAACGGATGATGTGGTGATCCATGTACTTGACGAGACTTTTTCGATGGTGCTGTGGTCGAAGCTCGAGGAGTTGTACATGGCGAAGTCGCTCACCAACATACTATTTCTTTGGAGGAAGTTCTACCAACTGTAGATGGATGAAGGCCAGAGCATGCGGGAGCTTCTATCCAATTTTTTGAAGATCCTCACTGACCTACTCAGCATTGGTAAAAAAGTTGAGGTGAAGACCAGGGCATTGGTCTTGCTAGCATCACTCCCTCCTTCGTATGAGTCCTTAGTGATTGCTCTTCTAGTAAAAAAGAGCACCATCAAGATGAATGAGGTCACTACAGTGATACTCTAGAATGAGGTTCTCAGGAGGAAGAACCTAGCTTCAAGATTAGATGACCACAACTAAGCTTTGGCAGTTTTTAGAGGAGCAGGAGACAGTAGATGGAGTGACAGAGGATCGCGAGGAAGGCGATCTAGGTCCAAGATGAGGGATCCTAGCAAGATCAGATGCTATAGATGCGACAAGTTGGGACATCAAGTCAAGAACTGCTCATAACTCAAGAATCGGATGGGTGCTACTGTAGCGATGGCTAGTAGCAAGTCAGAGGATGATGCCCTAGAGTTATCTAATGATGTATGTAGTTCTTCCGAGCAGTGGATTTTAGATTCTGCATGCACATATCATGTTTATTATAGAAAGAAGTAGTTTGACTTCCTAAAGAGCAGTGATGGCACTATTTATCTGTCGGATGGATCGAGCTGCGCGATTAGAGGCATTGAGATGATCAACTAAAAGACACATGATGATGCAGTGAGGAGATTGGGGGAGGTTCGATACATATCCAATTTTAGGAAGAATCTTATCTCACTGAGTAGACTGTATTTAAATGGCTACAGGTGGATAGCTGTTGATGAAATTCTGAAGGTCATGCATGGTGATAGGATGATATTGGAGGAAAATAAGAAGACAAGAGGATATTACTATCTGGTAGGAAGCCTAGTGCGAGGTAGAGCTTCAAGAGCCAGAGGGAGTCCAGTGCAAGGTGGAGCTCCAAGTGGAGATGGATCGAGCATGAGACTAAAGACTTGGAAGGACGAGAGGCGCATCGCAGCGTGAAGTTTTTATTGTCATAGGAGAATTACTCGAGTAGATTTTTGGTCGAAGTGGACAAAGCCTATGATAGAGGTGGGATCGAGCAGCCTGACTTGACTCCTACATTTGTGTTGAGAATTGTATCCTAAAGTCAATCATCTAGGTTGTAGATAGTTGAGCTAAATATAATTGTACTTGAATTATTAATAAATAAAATTATTATTTTGGCCTTTTCATCACTTTGTGCATCTTTCTGTAATGAACTCTTCTGTGGTGAAGTTCTTAGGAGTATTTAGATTCGACAAAGGAGGATTTATCGTTTAGTCCTCAAAACATGTTCTAGACTAAATGATTTGTTGTCACCCAGGACGATAACGTATCGAGTGTAGGTCATTGTATACCATAAGTATTGATTGTCCTATTAACCAAGAAGTATGGAGATACTATTATGGCATGTAGGTGAAGTGTAGGAATACATTTTACTAAATGTAATCCAACTGCAGAGCTCTCTACTGTCAAGAGTTGCTCGCAAAGGATATGGTTATAAGTGTCTCTTAGACTTAAGATCACCACGGTGACCTGCAAGCAACTCACTGTACTTAGGTACCGAACTACCTAAATTTTTAATTAAGTGATGGAAAGCTACTGACTGCAGTCAAGTACTTGACTTGTTGGTGTGTGAGTCAAGATGGGATTGACCCCTCCAAGTGTTGGAGCAAGTGCATCACTGTATTTGAATTTAGCAAATCCTCAGTCGAGGTAGTCCATACGATGGATGCTAAATTTTGAAATACAATGTAGATGAATTTTAGGATTAACAGTAAATCCTAGATCATTCTTTGAGCATCAAGATCAAGGGGATGAATTATACGGTAACCATATGCCACAGACTCGTCATTATTCCATTGCAACTTTTCGACCTATCCGGATGTTGGGTACCATTGCTAGATGGTCACATCGATTGGTATAATAAATTAGTTTTTTTGCTATCGATTAAGGATCGAACCTATGGGGTCACACACAATAGGAGTTTCTACCTGATCTAATGGCTGATATTGAATCTCGATGACCTAGGACTCTATGGTCAAGTGTCCTACTAGACTGGGACTCTATGACCAAGAGTCTCACTCGATTGGGACTCTAAGTCCTTCATGTTCAAGACCATTTGAATGAGAGTTCTGATGATTTGGGACTCTATGATCAAGAGTCCCACTGGATTGGGACTCTGAGTCCTTCATGTCCGGGACTCTATGATCGAGAGTCCAGATGACCTTGGACTCTGTGGTCAAGAGTCCCACTGGATTGGGATGCTTTTATCAAGAGTTCTAGTGGATTGAGACTCTGAGTCTTACTCATTTGGGACTCTCTGATCAAGAGTCCCACTGGTTTGGGACTCTATATCATGAGTTCAATTAGTTTGGGACACTGGGTTCAAGAGTCCCACTAGTTTGGAACTCTTTAGAAGTTTCTTATTGATGGGACTCTAATGCCCAGGCACCCATCCGACTGGGGCTCTATATTTATTAAAGGATTAATTAGCAATTTGATTGCTAATTAGCTTAATTTAATTGAACGATGAGGATTTGATTAAGTTTGATTGAATTTGATTTGATTGGGTTTGACCCGATCTAGTCACGAGATGATCTAATCACTATGGATGATTTGACCCTAATTTGATCAGGAGCTGGACCTAATTAATTTCTAATTTGATTAAAAAATTATTGGTTTTGGTTAAGCCTTATTTGATTCATTTAAACTAATCTAATTAGATCCAAATTAATTGGTTTGGTTGAAACCAATTAGGACCAAGTTAAATGAGTTTTGAATTTAAATTCTCCCTAGCACCCACCATATTTGACTTTTCCACCTTGACCCATGCCCTCCTTTGATTTTTGCATGAGATTTCACATGCAAAAATGATTGTGCACCTTTCCCCTCTTCTGCCTTTGACCTGGTCTAAGGGATGCACCAGTTCAAACTAAGTTGAATTTTGAATTCAACTTGGTTGGTTTGAAATTTGAAAAACCTAATCTCTTCTTTATCTATTCTCCATGCCTACCTATCTTTTGTCGCATATTTTTTTGTGTGATTTCAGATTGAGGGAAAGTAGAAGGAGAGTCCTTCAGCTCATCATCCTCTGGGATAGGCATTGGAAAAGGATAAGACCCCATTTAAATTCAAATACTAGAAGTTGGTTGAAACTAGTTCAACCAAGCTTAACCTATCCACTCCATATGAAATTTTCACTTATTTTTCATGCAATAAGTTATGAGAATTTTTGTACATGAAGCTTGAGGGGTTACCTTTCCATGGTAAAAATTTGAGTGTGATTGGGCATTGGTTTTGGGTGAAGAAAATCATGGAGTAAAGGTGAGCAGAATCCTACAACACTTTATTTTTCCTTTATGTCTCTATTCTCTTCTGATTTTCATATCTAAAGACACCCAATTTTTAGATATGATCTAAATAGGATTTATAGATTTGAAAGTCATCCTTTCATGAAAACTTGTTTCATGAAAAGACTCCATACAGAAAGGGCATGAGAGGGTTTTTAGTGCATCAGGATTTTTGAGCTGAGTGAAACCCTAGGGTTGGGACCCTAGGTTTGGGGGGAGAGATAGAGTGCTGTGAGCGTCGGATCACCACTAAATTTGAAACACCACTTCATCATTCTCCGAAGCATATGTTTTAATTTTCTATGGTATCTAGAAGATCAAAAGAAAGGTGATCAATTGGATCGATCGCGATCAGCCATTGAAGGCCCTAGCAAGGAGCTAGTACTCCAGTGGGGCTGATTGAGACCAGGAGCTCTGTGTGGACCAACCATAGAGGTCGAACATGTGTGCTACTATGGTATAACACCGAAGTATTATTCAGTAGATTCAGATTATGGTAATTAGCAACCTATGAAAAGGTATCAAGTTCTGAACTCGTATCGATCAGCAGATTCAATTTGTTGATTGATCACATTTAAATTTTAAATTACATATTAGCATGTATAGATCCGGAGTAGGGTTTAAACTAATTAGATCAATTTATGCAATAGATTATTATTTGATTAATTTTAGTTTTTGCTACTTTAATTTTATAAATATTTTGAAAAAGCATGCTAAAAATTTTGCTCGATTTCTTTCAATGGTATAAGAGCTAGGTTGCTTGACATGTCTAATATAGAAATTAAATATTATTATATTTGATATGCTTAATCTAGATAGCTTAGTAATTGAGAATGAATGAGCCACCAAGCTATCCAATCATAAGGGACAAGTATGGTTTAAAGGCCATCTCCTCCCATTTAGTGGGGATCCCTTATGACGGTAGTGGTGCCACCGTGAACTCATTCATTAAGATGAACAGTGAAAAAAATTTAATGATTGAAATTATTTTAATTAAAAAATTAAATATGAATGTGTTTTAGATTAAATCTAAAAGATTGATTCATAGTTTAATTTTTATTATATTTTATTTTTTATTTAAAACTAGCAATAGATTGTTGTTTAAGAAATGAGCCGACCCATTTCTAAAATGAGTCGACCCATTTGAAAAATAGAAAATAAAAATATTTCAAAATTTAAAAACTATTTTTGAAATGTCGAACCCTGATCCATCAGTGCAAAAACTTAATTAAAAGAATTAAGTATTGTTCACAGGGTCTAGAATTGTGAATTAAGATCCTAAGACAAAATCATTGGACTGTGGGTTAAAGGGTTAGATGAATTAGGTCCATTAATTAGATTAGACCTAAGGTTAGTTAAAGAATGGATTAATCTAGAGTAATTGATCAAATCTAACCAAGTGTTGAATTAGATTAGGTCAAAGATACTCTAGAATCAACTCCAATAGTTTAGTTGGATAAGTCCATGTCTTTAACTAGACTAAGATGGACTTGATTCATGGCTATGCGGTTAAGCCTAAAATTACTAGGTTGATCAGATTAAACCTAATTAATCGATTGTTGTCTAAGGTAAGTTTGGCAGTTTAGACTAGTGGTTTTTAATTGGGAGCTACTCGCACTGATTCAATCTTTGACGAGTTAATGGCATATCCCTTCCACCGATCTCACTTACCTGGCCAATATGGTCGATTGGGATTTGATTAGATTACTTGGTGATTCGGACTAGCTCATGTCACTAAGAATCAGTTTGATTGATTTCAGTCAATATGACTGAACTAGGTGCCCATGGACTTAAATTGATCCTAGTCCTAACCTATTTACTTGATGAAGTCAGTGGAAGAATTTGACTTGGTGAAGTTAGTAGAAAAAATTTGGTCCATATCATTTTTATCCTTAAATCATATGTAAACTAAATCTTCTAAATTATTAGATCATTAAAATAACTATGTTATGGGGATAATCGAATCATTGCCTTACATTGAGGTGAATAGTAATAAGTCCAATTTTCTGGATGAACATTGGAGGTGCCTTATACCTGGTGTTTATTTCCATCTGATTAGAATTACTGTACATCATATGATGATTAGGTCGCACTCTCTTAATGGTGATCAGGGTAGCCAGAGCTTTTTTCAGACCTAGTTATCATTGGTTTGATGCACCAAAGTCAATCATGTTAATGGTTGGACCTAACCAGACCTTTTCAGTGTAGGCCATAGCCTATTGATTTGGCATCTGGGGCAAAACCTAAATACTGTAAATTATTTGAAGAAATAATTGATTGTAAACCTACCTGTAGATGCACATTGGTTTGCCAGAGCTTTCCTCGGGCCTGTATGTTGTCTATGTGGATTCCAATACATGCTAAGGAGTTAGTGTAATTCCTCAAATTGGAGATAGAGGCTACCAATTCGTTAAAAATAGTGGAAGAACCTTTAGACTAAAGTTTGTCTTTAGGATTAATTAATTTAAGTACTAATAAGGTTTCATGTTTTTCTTTGAAATAATTAAGATGACTAGAGTTAGTCTGCTTCATACACTATTGAACAATGGCAAGTATTTTGGACCTAAGAACAAGAAGTCTAGTGTTGACCCTAATAAGATAGATCCAAAGAGAAATTATCCTCTGAACCCAAATAGGCGGAACAGGAGAAATCAGCAAGTGGTTGCTGGTCAAGGCTATTATATGATAATACCTTGCAATTTCTCCATATATGATACATCTACTTGGGTATTAGATACCGAGAGTCTGATTCATATATGCAGTTCATTGCATGGACTTCAAATTGGTAGAAAATTTGAGAATGATATAGATTTTTTAATGTTGGGGATGGAAGTCAAGTTCCAATCCTAGCATTGAGAACTCTTGAACTATTTTTCAAAAATAATAGTATCATTTTAAGTGACTGCCACTATTATCCATCTTTTATGATGAACATAATATCCATTGGTCTTTTGGCCCAAGATGGTTTTAATTTATCAATAAAGAAACATTATTGCGATATCATTATGAATGATGTCACAATAATGCAAGGATAATTAAGAAATGGCATTTATATTTTATCACAACCTATTAGTGTAATGTACACATCGAATAAACAACCAAAACTAGATAATGTCACTAATGCTTATCTTTGGCACTGTAGGCTCGATCATATAAACAAGAATAGAATTAATAGGTTAGTCAATGAGCGTATCCTTGATATTGATGATTGTGAATCATTGAATATCTATGAGTCCCATCTTCTTGGTAAGATGACCGAATCACCTTTTACTAGAAAGGGTGAGCGGGCCACTGAGCTTCTAAGTCTAGTACATACTGATGTATATGGACCTATGAACACATATGCTAGAGGTGGATTTTACTACTTCATTGTATTTACTAATGACTTATCTAGGTATGGGTACGTCTATCTTATGAAGAGTAAATCCGATTCATTTGAAATGTTCAAATGATATCGAAATAAAGTAGAAAAACTTGGCAAGAGTATTAAAATTCTTTGATCTAACTAAGGAGGTAAATATCTTTTCAATGAGTTTTTGACATATTTAGGAGAGAATGGGATTCTCTCATAATTGACCCCTCCTAGAACACCACAGCGTAATGGTGTATCTAAAAGGAGAAATCGAATCCTATTGGACATGATTCGATCCATGATGGGGTTTACAAGTCTGTCGATTTTATTTTGGGATTATGCACTTGAAACTACCTATTTTATTCTAAATAATATTCTGAGCAAGTCTACTATAAAGACTCCATCTGAAATATGGACTGGGTGTAAGTTGACACTCTCACTTTACGATTTGGGATGGATGTCTAGCTTATGTTAAACATTTACAATCAAAAAAGCTTGGACCTAGGTCTGATAAATGCTTGTTCATAGGATATTCTAAGAAAACTAGGGGTTATTACTTCTACCTTGCTGAAGAATAAAAGATATTCATCAGCAATAGAGCAGTCTTTTTAGAAAAGAAGTTTCTTAGCGAAGAAACAGCTACACTAATGTTGAACTTAATGAAGTTCGATAGGTGGAAGAACCGACACATTCTAGTGAACCTGTAGAACTAGATTTGATAAGATCAAATCCAGAGCCTATTGAAATGGCACCATGAAGATCCAGTAGAGTACCGCATCAACTTGATAGATACTATGATTTCTTGGTCTAGAATAGTAATCTTGTCGAACTCAATGAGAACGATGAGGATCCAATCACCTACATGGATGCCATACAGAGGTCCAACTCTGATATGTGGCTCAAAGCCATGGAATCTGAAATATAGTTCATGAAGGTCAATAGTGTATGAACACTAGTTGATCCACCTGAAAGGGTAAAACCCATTGGATGTAGGTAGATTTTCAAAAGAAAATAAGGTGCAGATGGAAAGATGGAGACCTATAAAGCTTATCTAGTTGGCAAGGAATATCGTCTTATGGTATTGACTATAACGAGACGTTTTTCTTAGTGGTAGTGCTCAAATCTATTCGGATAATACTTGCGATAGCGGCATACGTGGACTATAAGATTTGGCAAATGAATGTGAAAATAGCATTCCTAAATGGAGAGCTAGATGAAGAGGTGCATATGATATAACCTAAGGGTTTAACATCCATAGACAAGTCTAAGGTGTGCAGGCTTCAAAGATCCATCTATGGATTGAAGCAGGCATCGCGGAGTTGGAACATACATTTTGATAAAGTAATCAGAACATATGGCTTCGTTAAGAATGGAGAAGAACCCTATGTATATAAATGGGCCAACAGTTCTATTATTGTATTTCTTGTACTGTATGTTCATGATATTCTCTTAATCAAAAATGGCATCCATGCATTATAGGGAATAAAGGTTTGGCTGTCGTCTCAATTATCCATGAAGGACTTGGGAGAAGCTTCCTACATCCTAGGGATGAGGATCTATAGGGATAGATCTAAAAGTTTGCTTGGATTGTCCTAGTCCACGTACATCGATACCGTGCTGAAGAGGTTCAGCATGGAGAATTTCACTAAGGGCTATCTTTCGGTAGGCCATAAAATTTCTCTCTCGAAGAGGGATTGTCCGACAACTCCTCAAAAGAGAGAGAGCATATGAGTAGAATACCATATGCTTCGATAGTGGGTTCTATTATGTACGCCATGTGTGTACGAGACCAAAAGTGGCATACTCACTACGGGTAGTGAGCAGATATCAGTCTGACCCAGGTGAAAATCACTAGAAGGTTGTGAAGACAATCTTGAAGTATTTGAAAAATACCAAGGACTAGTAGCTCATCTATGGGGATACTGACTTGAAACTTGTGGGATATACTGATTTTAATTTTCCGTCAGATCATGATGATAGCAAAAGTGTGTCTGGTTTTCTATTTATCCTAAATGGTGGAGTGGTTTGCTAGAATAGTTTCAAGCAACACACTATAGTTGATTCTGTGTGTGAGGTGGAGTATGCCGTGGCATCTGATACTGCGAAGGAAGTTGTGTAGCTACGAAAGTTCATCGATGAGCTAGGAGTGGCACCCTCCTTGGATGGTCGGTTCTGCTACACTGTGACAACACTAAAGCCATTGTTGAAGCAAAGGAGCTGAAGGCACATTAGTGCACCAAACATATTCTACGTCGTTACCACCTTGTATGAGAAATCATGGAGCGAGGTGATGTCAAGCTTCAGAAGATCGACAAAAAGGAGAACGTGGCCGATCCCTTTACTAAAGCTCAGGAATCAAAGAGTTCGTTAATCACAAATGGAAGATGGGTATTCGATACTATTATGAGTGGCTTTAGTCTAAGTGGGAGTTGTTGAAAATTGTATCCTAAAGCCAATCATCTAGATTGTAGATGGTTGAGCTAAATATAATTATACTTGAATTATTAATAAAAAATTATTATTTTAGCCTTTTCATCACTTTGTGTATCTTTCTATAATGAACTCTTCTATGATGAAGTCCTTACGACTATTTAGACTCGACAAAGAGGGATTTATCGTTTAGTCCTCAAAACGTGTTCGCGATCAAATGATTCATTGTTATCCAGGAAGACAATGTATTGAGTATAGATCATTGTGTGCCATAAGTGTTGGTTGTCCTCTTAACCAAAAAGTATGGAGATACTGTTATGGCATGCAGGTGAAGTGTAGGGGTACATTTTACTGAATGTAATCCAACTGTAGAGCTCTCCGCTGTCAAGAGTTGCTCGTGAAGGATATGGGTATAAGTATCCCTTAGACCTGAGATCACCACGGTGACCTGCAAGCAACTCACTGCACTTAGGTACCAGACTATCTGAATTTCTAATTCAATGATGGAAGGCTACTACGTACAGTTAAGTACTTGGTTTGTCAGTGCGTGAGTCAAGATGGGATTGACCCCTCCAAGTATTGGAGCAAGTGCATCGCTGTATTTTAGTTTAGTAAATCCTCGGTTGGGGTAGTCCATATGATGGATGCTAAATTTTGAAATATAATGTGGATGAATTTTAGGATTGATAGTAAATCCCAGATCATCCTTTAAGCATTGAGATCAAGGGGATGAATTATACGATAACCATATGCCATAGGTTCGTCATTATTGCATTGCAACTTTTCGACCTATATGGATGCCGGGTACCATTGCTATATGGTCATACGATTTGTATAGAAAATTATTTTTTATGCTATCAGCTAAGGATTCAAATCTATGGGATCACAGAAAATAGGAGTTTCTACCTGATCTGATGGCTGATATTAAGTCTTGATGACCCAGGATTCTATGTTCAAGAGTTCCACTGGACTGGGACTCTATGACCAAGAGTCCCACTCGACTAGAACTCTGAGTCCTTCATGTTCAGGAATTTTTGAATGAGAGTTTTGATGACCTAGGGCTCCATGACCAAGAGTCCCACTGGATTGGGACTCTAAGTCCTTCGTGTCCGAGACTCTTTGTTCGAGAGTTCTAATGACCTGAGACTCTACGGTCAAGAGTCCCACTGGACTGAAACACTTTGACCAAGAGTCTTAGTGGATTGAAACTCTAAGACCTACTCATTTGGAACTCTCTGATCAAGAGTCCTACTGGTTCGAGATTCTATGATCGCGAGTTCGATTCATTTGGGACACTGGATTCAAGAGTCCTACTAGTTTGGGACTCTTCAGGAGTTTCATGTTGAAGGAACTCTGATGCCCAGACACCCATCTGATTGGAATTCTAAAATTTATTTAAAGATTAATTAGAAATTTGATTGCTAATTAGCTCAATTTGATTAAGCAATGAGAATTCGATTAAATCCGATTGAATTTGATTCGATTGGGTTTGACCCAATCTGGTTATGAGATGACCTAATCGCTATGAAAGATTTGACCTTGATTTGATCAAGAGCTGGAACTAATTAATTTTTAATTTGATTAAAAATTTATTGGTTTGGGTTAAGCCTAATTTTGTTGGTTTAATCTAATCTAATTAGATCCAAATTAATTGGTTTGGTTGAAACCAATTAGGACCAAGCCAAATGAGATTTGAATTTAAATTCTCCCTAGCACCCACCATATTTGACTTTTCCACCTTAACCCATGCCCTCCTCTAATTTTTGCATGAGATTTCTCATGCAGAAATGAGTGTGTGCCCTTCCTTTCTTTTGCCTTTGACCTGGTCCAAGGGTTGGACCAGTTCAAACTAAGTTGAATTTTGAATTCAACTTGGTTGGTTTGAAATTTAAAAAACTAATCTTTTCCTTATCTATTCTCCATGCCTACCTATCTTTTGTCGCATATTTTTTTGGGTGATTTTAGATTGAGGGTGAGCAGAAGGAGAGTCCATATGCTCGTCATCCTCTGGGATAGGTATTGGAAAAGGATAAGACCCCATTTGAATTCAAATACTAGAAGTTGGGTGAAACTAGTTCAACCAATCTTATCCTATCCACTCCATATGAATATTTTACTTATTTTTCATGCAATAAATTATGAAAATTTTTGTGCTTGAAGCCTAAGGGGTTATATTTTGGTGGTAAAAATTTGAAAGTGATTGGGCATTGGTTTTGGATGAAAAAAATCTTGGAGTGAAGGTGAGTAGAATCCTAAAGCACTTTATTTTTTCTTTCATGCCTCTATTCTCTTCTGATTTTTACATCTAAGCATACCCAATTCGTAGATATGATCTAAATAAGGATTATAGACTGAAAGTCATAATTTTATAAAAACTTGTTTCATGGAATGACTCCACATAGAGAGGGCATGAGAGGGTTTTCAGTGCATCAGGGTTTATGGGCCGAGTGAAACCCTAAGGTTGGGACCTTGGGTTCAGATGGAAAGATCGAGTGCTGTGAGCATTAGATTGTCATCAAATTTGAAACACCACTTCATCATACTTCAAAGCACATATTTTGATTTTTCAAAGTATCTAGAAGGTCAGAAAGAAGGCAATCAATTGGATCGATCATGATCAGCTATTAAAGGCCCCGACGAGGAGCTAGTACTCTAATGGAGCTGATCGGGACCAAGAGCTCTGTGTGGATAAACCATAGAGGCCAGACATGTGTGCAACTATGGTGCAACATTAGAGCATTATTCGATGGATTCAAATTACGGTGATCAACTAGCTACAAAAAGGTATCGAGTTCTGAACTCGTATCGATCAGTAGATTCGATTTGCTGATCAATCATATTTAAATTTTAAATTATATATTAGCATGTCTAGATCCTAAGTAGGATTTAAATTGATTAGATCAATGCATGCAGTAGATTAATATTTGATTAATTTTAATTTTTGTTGCTTTAATTTTAAAAATATTTTGAAAATGCATGCTAAAAATTATGCTTGATTTTTTTTAGTTTGCCCATCCATGATCAGCAGGCGTGCCCCACGGCATGAGGACAAGATGGATCATAAGCTTTCAATGTCAGGTGGAAGTCGAATGTCGAGTTGAGATGGAGATTGTTAGGATTTGACGTCTCAAACTCAATCCATAGCAAGAAGAAAATTAGTTTTCAGCATAGCAGTTGGGCTATCTTTGATACACAGTCGAGCTGGCTCGGATTAATATCAAACTAGCTTGAACCACAATCAAGCCAGCTCTTTTAGATTGATAGGCAGCAGAAGTTCAGATGAGATGTAGTTGAGCCAGCTCAACCCTTGACTGAGCTGGCTCGATGGAGGTGAATAGAACCTGATGGGGTTTTTTTCTATTTGGACTCAGATTATGATTAATCCAAGGGGTCTATGGGAGTTGCGCAAGGACCACAGCATCCAGTGGCCATGGAGGGTTGTGGTTATGGTCTGAAGATCAAAAAATATTCTAAAACTCCATTCAGAACATGTTCGACTCATATTAGGAGAATGAGCCTTATTAGGACTCCTGTGAACTGCTGAGAAGAGGATTCTCATCCTATTTAAAGGGCTAAGGTGCTATGGAGTAAAAAAGGCGGTGCATGTTGTGTGAGAGGCACATAGAGAAGCTCAAGCAATCATTTAAAGGAGCTTGGCAGAGCATCGAGTACGTGCAGCCCATGAGAGAGAGAAGCAACAAGTGCATAGCATCCGATAAGGAGGCTATCAGGGTACAACATCTTATAGCTTCTATGGATCTTCTTGGAATTCTAAGAGAGCTTTTGTGAGGGTAGCTTCTAGTTGAGAGATATTTATGTACGGTGAGTTAAGAGTGGATGTTTTTCTTTTGTACCTATTTTTCTCTTTGATAGTAAATTTTTGCATGTCCCGTAGAGGCGAGCCTTTAGGCTGATCTACATACTTGATTATTTTCTTATTTTATTTCTTTCTTCTTTCTGTTATAATAATTTGGTACTAGATCCTTAACAAGTGATATCAGAGTAGCTGATATCTCAATAATTTGGTATCAGAGTGAGTTGATACCATAACAGTGAATATCTTACTAGAAAATTCCTAGACTATCTCGAGGATAATGGCATTGTCTCTCAATAGACTTCACCTGGAATGCCTCATAATGGTGATCACAAGGTATGCAAGATGCAAAGGTCCATATATGAACTTAAGTAAGAATCTCAGAGCTGGAATGCTCATTTCATTGATATGATCAAATCATTTAGTTTCATCAAAAATGAGAAGTCATGTGTACTCAAAAAGTTCAGTGGGAGCGCTGTTGTCTTCCTCGTATTGTACGTGGATGACATCCTCCTTATTGGGAAATGATATTCCCATGTTGACAGTCATGTTGTCAAAATGGTTGTCTAAAAAGTTCTCTATGAGAGCATCCTTTTATATCTAGGAATTAAGGTCTATAGGAGATAGACCGAATAGGATGCTAGGACTTTCACAGAAGATGTACATAGAGGAAGTACTAAAGAGGTTTAGTATGGAAAACTCTAAGAGGGGATTAATACCCTTCAGACATGGTATTCATCTTTCCTAAGAAGATGTGCCCTTAGCACACCTGAGGAAATAGAACGCATGAGCAAGATCCCTTATGCTTAAATGCAATAGGGAGCCTCATGTATGCCATGCTATGTACACGACCTGATATAGCCCATGCTGTGAGTGTCACAAGCAGAGTATCAGTCAAATTTAGGTGAAGAACACTGGACTTCTATGAAATGTATCCTTAAGTACTTAAGAAGAACTAAGGATATGATGTTGGTCTTTGGTAATGGAGAACACTGTCCAGAGTTTATAGACTCAGACTTTATGTCTAACATAATCCGATGATGATCGAAAGTCGACATCTGGGAGTCTGTTTGTGTGCAATGGTGGTGCTGTCAGCTGGAAGAGTTTCAAGCAAACCATGATAGCAGATTCCACCATGGAAGTAGAATATATCGCTGCATCAGAGGCTGCGAAGGAAGCATTCTGGTACAAGAAGTTTGCTGCAGAAATTCGGAGTAATGCCATCAGATGCCATTCCTCTATACTGCGACAACAATGGCGCCATAGCCCTTGCTAAGGAGCCGAGGTCTCACCAGAAATCCAAGCACATTGAGCGGCGATACCACCTCATCCACGATTACCTCGAGAAGGGTTACGTCGAGGTCAAGAGAGTCAACTCCACAGACAATGTGGCAGACCCACTTACAAAGCCATTGGGACAACAAAAATTCGAAGCCCACCTTGAGAAGATGGGACTTAGACTTATAGCCAATTGGCTTTAGGACAAGTGGGAAGATTGTTAGATATATGTGCCCTAGAAGCCAGAATTGGCTGACACTTGTAATACACTTCTAGGGGCAAAATTATAATTTTGACTATAATCAATAAAATGGGTTATTTTCTATCACATATGTGTATTTAGTGTCTGTGATACATCCTTTGAGTTAATGGTAATGATAATTCATATTTTCAAGAGTTGAAAATTTAAGACATGAATAATCATTATTAACTCATAAAATGCTCCCGACCATAGGATCATCATGAGGATGGTGATTGATTTGAAAGGTTGGTGTACAATCGCACTTCTCTTTAGTAGATGAGTCTTGAGTCTATAGTGTGGAGACACCGGAGCGAGAGTACAGATACTCGTTAGAGAACGAGGGCACTGAGCGTGACCACCTCGAGTAGTCATTAGGAAGTCTACCTTCTCGTCAATGACTGACTCGATGCTGTAGTGGTGTATCTGGTTCTTTGACCTGAGGTGCATCGGTAGTTCACCTTGAGGGTGTTATAGTTTGACTACTCGGTCTCCTACCATGGAACCCTGAGGTGTATGTTGGCTATAGCATGTTCATTGTAGGAACTGGATTGCATCAAGATGGAATCTATCTACCTCGGTGGTAGAGGAGCAGCCCTATGATAATCATGAGAATCAAGTCCAGAAGCCCATGGCCATGGCGGAGAGGATTACATCATTGAATCGAATGATTACATCATATGACAGAAACTAGGGTTTGACGAGTTCACCTTAACCCTAATCTGATCGGGAGCTCAAGATAGAAGAACTTAATCACACAGGTAGCTACACCAAGAGGTTCGCATTTAGCTATGATGGGTTGCCACCATATACTGCTAGGTGTCACTGGTGGATTTTGGGAGCAATTAGAATGATTTAGATGATCGATCATTCTAGCTGTTCGAATCAGAAGAGTTCTGATCCATCGAAAGGAGTTTTGATGATGTCGATGATAGAGATCATGACATATCCCATTACCATACAGAACTGAACCTAACTGGGTCACACAAACAAGGATTTGAATCTGGTGATCATCAATTGAACTGATCCTAGTTCAATTGATCTGAATGAGATTCAATTAGGTTCAAGAAAATCATGCTAGCACATCGATTGAACCTAACGTTCTTCCTTTCTACTAGTCATTTCTGATTCATCTGACTAAGCTAAATTGGTTTGGGCTTATCAGAAAACCCTATATGGGTTTGTCCTTCTCTGACTGGAGCATGTCCAGGTCAAGAAAGGATTGTCTTAATCTATCATATGGAAATAAGACAATACTTGCTACCATTCCTATGGCCACCTGCCATTTCTCTGTTCCTTTGCTTTGGTCAAAAGAGACCTTATGATTCGGTCAAATGTTGACCCATATGTAGAAATTAGAGGAGATGGGTGTGCGCCTTTGGAGATCTCCTTGGGGCATGCACTCACTTGATCTTCATGCACAAATATGTGCGCATGCCAACTAGGGGAAAAGAGGAGTCCCATACAGATGGGACTCCAGGGTTGCTTAATGAGATTGGAGTCTAGGGCGCCAAGACTTCATCCTTATCCAGTGTTGGTGCCACCTATGGAGATTTTGAGGGGTCTCTAACCTAAGGATGGATCATGTGACATTACTCCACCAATCAGATTAAGATCTGATTGAATCAAGCAATACGATAGGTCAAAGTGATGTGGTACTGCATGGCACAGTAGGGTCTATTTAAACCCTATCTACACCTAGGGTTTTGTGGTTGCGCCCATCCATCATGCCCCAAGGCTACCCCTCCTCTTCCATGCCTCCCTTTTGTCCTCTCACTTCTCCATGTCCAAGTGGTTGGGCGAATCCAGCAAGGAGGATCTAAGTGTTGGTACAAAGATCAAGGAGATAGACAACGTGTTCGTGAGATGAGTGTGCTACCTTCATCGATTATTTTGAAGGCTCTATGAATCAGATCCAAATCTAATTTTTAAAAATTAGATCCAGAAGGAGATCGTATCTAGATCCTACCTGAGTAGACTCTGGTAGAGGCCAGGTATGTGCGTGGCTTGATCTAGGACCTCAGGAGTATCAGGATCATCGGTAGGATAATAGTTTACCCTAATCAGGTACAAGAGTTATTTCTTAATTTTATTTTATTTTTATTTTTAATATAAAATACTTAGCATTAGATTTAAGAACTCACAGATCTAATTAGATCATATTAGATTTTTTTGAAAAATTTAGTTAAGATCTAAGTAGATCTAAACGATCCTATGGTGGAAAATGTTGATTTCCCTTCATCATGATTGACTTGCATGATTGCCTGGGGTTCTTTCGAACTTGGGTGTTACAGGACTTCAAAGAGGACTTCTTTCGATAGTTCATTTAGGGCTAAGATGGCTATCTTAGAAAGGAGGTCGGCTCTGGTGTTTTTCATTATGGAGATCTGCTGAATTTTGAAGCTACTAAAGGCTAGGATGAAATCCCTTACTTTTTTCAAATATTTCTTCATGCCTTCCTCTCGAGCTTCAAAGGTATTACTGACTTGCCCCACCACTAGTTGAGAATCATTATAAACCTTCAAATGTTTTGCTTCCAACTCTTTGGCTATCTTCAGCCCCAAGATCAGAGCTTCATATTCAGCCACATTGTTGGTAGCAGGAAATTCAAAGTGCAAAGCATATTCAACCACAACTCCTTTTGAATTGATGAGAATCATGCCTGTGCCTACCCTAGAGGCATTAGATGAATCATCCATGTATAATGCACAAAAGTTTTTAGGGAGATCAGCCTTTCCTTCAAGGGAGCTTGGGATATGAACTTCTTGGTGCTCTAGTTCGATCGCATCTAGAATAGCGAACTCCACTATAAAATTAGCTAGTATTTGAGCTTTAATTGATGTCTAAGGTTGAAAATGAATGTCAAATTTAGTTAAGTCGATCGCCCACTTTGCTATTCTTCTAGAGGTATCAGGCCGATGAAGAACTACTTTGATGGATTGATCAGTAAGGAGAGTAATTATGTGTCCTTAGAAATAAGGTCAAAGCTTTCTGGCTATAATCAATAGGCATAAATTAGTTTTTCTAGTTTGGTGTACCTTCTTTCTACATCCCTCAGGACTTTGCTTTTATAGTAGATTGACTTCTAGAATTTAGCTTCTTTTTTGACCAGGATGGCTCCAATAGCTGCTAGAGATACAACAACGTACAAGAACAGCTCTTCTTCAGGTTCAGGCTTGGCTAGGAACAGAGGCAAACTGAGATAGTTCTTCAATTTCTTAAAAGCTTACTGGCACTCAGAAGTCAAGTTGAAGTTCTTAGGTTGTTTGAGTACTTAGAAGAAGGGCATACAATGATGCTCCATCGATCTTGAAATGAAGCGATTTAGGGCCGCTACCTTGCTTGTGAGGTGTTGAACTTGTTTTATTATTTTTGGGGCAGTCATCTCTTGAATGACTTTGATATTCTCTAGGTTGGCTTCAATGCCATGCCTTGACACCATGAATCCTAGGAACTTTCTCGAGGTTACTATGAAAGTGCATTTGGTAGGGTTCAGCTTCATCTTGTACTTTTAGAGAGTGTTGAAGATTTCTTCAAGATCAGTAAGATGATTTGGTGAAGATCGGCTTTTAATTAGCATGTCATCGACATAGACCTCCATGTTGTGGCTGATCTGCTCCTTGAAGATCTTATTCACCAAGCACTGATAAGTTATACCTACATTTTTAAGCCCAAAGGACATGAGCCTATAATAATAAAGGCCGCAATTAGTAATAAAAGCAATCTTTTCCTCATCCTCTGGTGCCATCCGGATTTGGTTATAACTGGAGAAGGCATCCATGAAGGTGAGAAGTTCATAGCCCAAAGTTGCATCCACCAGTTAATCAATCCTAAACAAGAGGTAGCTATCTTTTGGGCAAACTGTGTTCAAGTCGGTGAAGTCTATGCACATCCTCCATTTGCCATTTGCTTTTTTAACAAGAACGATATTTGCAATCCAATTTAGATGGAGTACTTCTCGAATCAACCCTACTTTAAGGAGTTTGTCGACCTCATCCATATTAGCCTTCTACCTCTCAGGTGCGAAGCTGCACTTTTTTTGCTTTACTGATCGATGTTTAAAGTCCACACCTAGGCAATGCTTCATTACATCTGCATCAATTTCATGCATATCTATAGGCACCCAGGTGAAAACATCAGTATTTTTTTATGAGAAGGCGACGAGATGCTTCTTGATTTCTTCTTTCAAATTGGAGCTGATCTTCACAGTGTGTTCCTTATTCCCATCATTCAGAAGGACCTCCACAAGGTTGTTGATGGGTTCCCCCTTTCTTTAGATAGATCATTGCAGGCATCAGGCTCATCCACTGGATAAGGATCTGCTTGCCTTCCTTCCTTTAGGGCAATATTATAGCAGTGCTGAGCTTGTCCCTATTCTCCTCTGACTTTTTTGACTCCGTGCATTATTGGAAACTTTATTTTCAAATAATAAGTTGAAACCAAGCCCAGAGTGCATTCAAACTAGGTCGGCCAAGGATTGCATTATAGGTAGAAGGGGCTTTGACCACTAAAAAATCAATGTGAGCTCGAGATTGCTTTGGATACCAACCTGCTACCACTGATAATATTATTACTTCTTCCATTGGAACTGCATCATTATGAATCCTACTAATGGAGAATTCATCAGACCATCCTACTATCAAATATAGATATTTTAGAAAAAATATCATAAAATAATACATCAGCAGAGCTTCCATTATCAATTAAAATATGGCATACATCATAATCAATAGTATTTAAAATAACTACAACCATGTCATTATGTTGAAGCTGAACTCCTTGAGCATCTTTTTCAGTGAAAGTAATGTGTTCTTCAGTCCATTGCTTCTTTACTGGCTCTATCGACTCACTTGCCTCCATCCGTCGATGTTACCTAATGATGGTATTGATGATTCCAAGAGGAGGCTGATCCTCCTATGGTTCATCACTCTGAGATGGTTCAAGCTGTGGTGGGGCTCTTGGATGATCTTCTCTTCTCTCCAACCATCACTTGATAAACTAATCCAGTTGACCTCTTTTGATCAATGCCTCAATTTTCATCCTCGAGTTAGATGCATTCTTCAGTGTCGTGACCGAAGCCATGATGGTAGAGGTAGTACTTATTGGGGTTATGCTTGGTTGGATGAGTTCACATCCTCTTCGACCCTGGCAGTTATCCCCTTATCTCCATTAGCACTTGGGACTTTGAAGCATTCAAGGGAGCACAATTATTGAATCTTTAGGGAGGGGAGTTCTATCGAATTCTTCAATCTAAGCTTCCTTGTCAATGAGCTCGAGGAGGAGTTCAGACTCATCTGCGCTCAGGAGGAGATCGGGTGCATGGCCGAGCTTCACTCAACTGTACTTCAAGTGCGGGCTTGCTAGATTCGCTTGCCCACCGATCTTTCATGGCTTCTTCATCTTTTAATCTGAAGACTTCCTTTGCTCGAGCATCACCTTCAGCCCACGTCAGCATATCAATAAAATTCCTAAGGTACTTCCTCTTTACGAAGGATAGAAGATCATTCCTCTAAAGATCACCTTTCAACATGGCCATGGCTATAGATTGGTCCATGTTCCAAACTTCCAATGCAGCAGCATTGAAGCAGCTAACAAGGATGGACTCCCCTTCCTTCTACTTTATGTTGATGAGGGAGTCCGAGCCTCACCTTAGACATCGGCTACTTATGAAATTAAATGCAAATTGATGGCTCATTTGATTAAAAGAGAAGATCATACCCAGCTTGAGGCTCGAGTATCAGTTTTTTACTACTTCCTTTAGGATAGATAGGAATGCTCGACATAAAATGGTATCTGGTGCGCCATGGGACAGCATCATCATCCAAAAGGCCTCAAGGTGATTGACTGGATCTGAAGTCACATCCTAGCTCTTGAATTAAGGAAGCTTGAAGTTTGATGGGATGGGTTTCTGCATGACTTTAGCAGAGAAGGGAGGATCGGTACAGATGTTGTTGTGGTGGAACGAGGAGGCATGGCGGAGCTCGTTAATTCACAGTTTCATGTCCCAAAGCTTCTGATCAAGAGCAACATCTCGATTGTTGATCTTAGAGGATCACTGGCTATAGATAAAGAAAGTCTGCTCTGGAGAAGAATAATGATCAGAGTAAGGGCTCCCTACTCTTTGCTTCCCTTTTTTGGGGGTAATGGATTGCTGATCCAGGCGGCCCTTCTCTGTGCAGGTTCTTGAAGTTCCGATAGGTCTCTCTGCTAGGCTGCTATCAGAGCCTGCTGGCATAGCCTGATACCTCTTTCTGTAGGTGTCCAACTATACTTATGCATCCAGTAAGCTTTAAACTACTCCAATCCACCATGGCCACTGGTGAGGAGGTTGAGGTCGATGATGAGCTGGATGGATGGATTGCTCGATCTAAGCGGTAGAGCAATTAGACCAGTATCAAATGTGTGCTTCTTTGGAAACATTTTCTAACGTTAAAAATGATTAAATTGAAGTGGAATTCAAAAGACTAAGCGAGAAAAAGTAATAGATACGATTGGCACTTCTTTAAAATAAGGGCTCAGAGACCTTCCCTCTATGCAACTAATCCTATTGATGTAAGAAACCTATGAAGGTTCCGAAGTAGCCGTAGTTGGAGAGGGCAATGCTGTCGATGAGCACATGCAAAACTAGAGTCCAAACCAGAGGTGGGTAGCTTCAACAGGATCCTTCGACCACTCATGTTAGTTCTCTGGCCAAAGAATAGAATGCTCAGAAAAAATAAAGAATAGATTAATGGGATGAATGGAACATTAAAGAAAAACAGTATATGCGAGGGTCCTTTTTAATAGACAAGTATGTAAGCAACTAATGGTGACAGTCAATAACCATCTGGTTAGTGGGCTATTTAGCCATTGAGAGTTTATGTTAATGGAGGATGAGTATATCGTTTTGTCGTGGCTTGCAAAGTGGTTGAGATCCATTTGTTGGAGTTCGAACATAGGTGAAGACTTCAGTATATGCAATAACTGGTAACCGACCCAGTCTGTTAGGGTAGTTCCTAGTGGCTTTATAAGAGTTCGAAAGCTCTCTTAGTGTGCAAGGTGGTCATCTAAGATTGAGATTTTAAAACAGTTACTGCTCCATCATTTGCGGTGTAGTTGTCATGAATCAGTGGTTTGACGAGTCTTTTGGATGGTTCTAGCTGATAGGTGTTTATGGACTAAGTAGGTTTTAACATGGTAGGAAAAAGCTCATCTAAAGATATTCGACATTTTGAAGGACTTGCTGAATGGAGTACACTTAAAGTAGTTTGATCGGATGAAATCCACTAGGATGGAGCGCGTTGGGAGGAGCCATGGTTAATATGTGGTCCTTAAGAGTCTAGAATTGGCTGACACTTGATATTATACACTTCTAAGAAAATTATAATTTTGACTATAAATAATAATATAGAGTTATTTTCCTAACATGAATATAGTGTATTAGTGTCTTGTAATATATCCTTGAGTTAATGCAATGATAATTCTTATTTCAAGAGTTAAAAATTTAAAACATGAATTTTTTTATTAACTCATAAAATGCTTTCGATTCGTAGGATTGTCATGAGGATGGTGATTGATCTTCAGTAAGGTGTACAGTGTACGAATCGCTTTTTTATAGTAGATGAGTCTAGTCTATGGTGTAGAACACTAATAGGCAAGATTAGTATAGATACTCATTAGAGAACGAGGGTAGGCTGAGCAGTGACCACCTCAAGCAGTCATAAGGAAGTCTACATTCTCATATCGAATGATCGCTCAAGGCTGCCAGTGGTATGTTTGTTTCTTTTGACCTGAGTGCATCTGACTAAGTTCTTAATTGAGGTGTTTATAGTTGACTTACACCATGATCGATCTCCTAGCCATCCGGAATCCTAGGTGTATGTTGGCATAGCATGTTCATTGTAGAATTGATTGCACACAAGAAGAGAATCTATCTACCATCGGTAAATGAGGAGCGTCCTATGATGATCATGAGAATCAAGTCCATAAGCCCATGGGCCATAGCTAGAGTGAAACAATAGAAGAGTTTTCTGTAAGGTTTTACATCGAACTTGAATCGATATATTAATTCATATACGAAAATTAGGTTTGACGATCACCTCAACCTAAACCGATAGACCTCAAGATAGAAGACGTTAAACACGCATGTAACTACACCGAAGCAGAGTTTTGCGTTTTAGTTTTATGGGTTGCCACCATATACTGCTAGTATCACTGAGGATTTTGAGAGCAATTAGAATGATTTGGTTTATGACATCATTCTAGTTTGTCTGAATCAAAAAAAAGATGGCATCCGACTTCACAATCAATCGGGTCTTCTAAATATAGAAATAATATCCTAACAACTCTTAGGATATCCTATGAATCGGAGCTCTAAAGGACCTATAGTCTCACTTACCGCTTGTTGTCTTTTGCACATGAGCCAAGAAAACCCTAAATTTGAGAATGACTCGAATTTGTGCTTACCATGCCATATCTCATACGATATGGTAGGAACGATTTTAGAAGGAACCCTATTCAGTAAATATATAGCAATTAACAGACTATATCTCCAAAGAAAATCATGGAGGTCTACGAAGCTCATCATGGATCAGACACATAATCAAATAGGATCTATTTATGGAGTCCATTGAGAGATATTGCCATATTGCTTGAGATATCCAGAAATTTTCAAACTAAATTACCTCCTCATCTGATCGAAGAACCTTAATGGATTTTCTAGTTTTGCTTTTCCACTTCAGTATCTGAATTTCTTAAAACTTTCAAAGGCTTTAGATTGTGTCTCATAAATACACATACCGCATACCGAGATAAATCATCGAAAAAGGTTATGAAGTAGATAAAGTTGCCTCTAGTCGACACATCAAATGGCCAACCACATCAGCTTTTACAGGCAAGATAGATCCGTGGCCTTTTCCCATGTCGTTACAAAAAAGAAGCTTATGTCATTTTGTCATGAGAAGACTGAAGAAAAAATCCTATTTTTCAGATCAGGTTTCGTTCAATTGATTGTCAAGAGATAATTTTAAATTTTTCTCTTTAATCCAAATTCAAAATCTAGAATGTTTTAGATCTATCTTATTATTCTCAATAATAAAAAAAAATATAGATAAATTTAAATCATATTTAATTTACCTTGATATAGGGTATCCTATTACATTGATGATCCTGTAGCAGGGAAGGTTTGGATCTAGCTACGCAGTGCCTAGCCTCTAACCGAGATCCACTCAATGGATCTGAGATCCTCTTCTTCTCTATCACCTTTCCAAAAGTTAAGATCTAATCTAATTTGGAAGGATTCTTCAAAAAAACTTTTCGAAGATCAAGCATTATTCCTTTGCAGTAGCTGCAGCCTTTAGCTTTCTGTGCCTTTCTCTCTGCCTAGATTGCACCAATTGTGAATTCCACCTCTTTGGGTGGAGAGAGAAGAGGGAAAGATGGACTTGCATGGAGGAGGAGGAGAGCAGGCCTTGGGGCGTAGGAAATTGCATTTATTTTATGAGTTGGGTGAGGGTCTTATTTTATAGACTATGCGTGATCACCTCCTCCTCCTTTCCAAACCAATCGACAATCTTTTTTAAAATCAGATCTAAATCTGATTGTGGGAAAGAGTCCTTGGATTTATCCTTAGATGGGCCTAAGTAGTCAAGTTGGTTTAGGAGGAGTATCTAATGAAATCCAAAAAGGAGATGGAGTCCTATCCAACAGGGACTCCTGGGCGCCTCAGCTTGGGCGCATGCCACCCTTGGCATGCACCCTCCTCCTTGCCAGGTTTGCAGGGGACAAGCCCCCACCACTCTCAAATAGATGCATGACATGTGGAAGAAGTCAAGTTCAATGGTCAATATTTGACAGTCAAAGGATAACTTTTTGACCAAAGTCAAAGCAGAGAAATGGTAGGTGACCAAAAATAGTAGGTATTGTCTTACAAAAAGAAACCTTTTTCTGACCCTACAGGCCTCAGTCAGACCAAGTGAAGGCTCTTGATTGAGTCACAATTCCTTTGGCTTAGTCAGGACAACTATTTAATGATAGTAAAAGAAGAATTTAGGTTCAATGTGCTAGCATGATTTTCTTGAACCTAATTGAATCTCATTCAGATCAATAGAACTGGATCAGTTCAATTGATTGATCACAATTCAAACCCTTGTTTGTGTTGACCAGTTAGGTTCAGTTCCTATAATAATGGGAATATGTCATGATCTCTATCATTCGACATCATCGAAACTCTTTCCGATGGATCAAAACTCTTTCTGATTCGAACAGCTAGAATGATCGATAATCTAAATCATTCTAATTGCTCCCAAAAATCCACTAGTGACACCTAGCAGTATAAATGGTGGCAATCCATCAGATCTAATGCAACCTCTTGGTGGCTACCTTGTGATTAAGTTCTTCTATCTTGAAGCCAGATCAAATTAGGGTTAAGGTGAACTCTCAAACCCTAGTTTCTTCTATGTGAATGTAATCATTCGATTCAAGTTCGATGTGAAAACCTAAATAGAAAACTCTTTCTATTATTTTCACTCTGCATGGCCATGGGCTTTGGACTTTGATTCTCATGACATCATGATGCTGCTCATCTACCACGAGGTAGATAGATTCCATTTGATGCAATCCAGTTCCTACAAGAACAGCTATAGACCAACATACACCTTAGGAGTTTCGAATGGCTAGGATCGAGTTATGTGTAGTCAAACTATAACACCCTCAAGTGAACTGCATGCTCCTCAGTCAAAAATCAAGACACAACCACTCAAGCATCGAGTCTCATTGATAGAAGGTAGACTTCCTATGACTACTCAGGTGGTCCGCTCCAGTGCCCTCGTTCTCTTAAGAGAGTACTAACTTTCACTCTGATGTCTCTCACACCTAGACTCAAAAGACTCATCTACTAAAGAGAAGCGATTGTCACCAACTTCCGGATCAATCACCATCCTCGTGATGATCTATGGTCGGAAGCATTTTATGAGTTAATAATGATTATTCATGCTTTAAATTCAACTCTTGAAAGATTGAATTATCATTAACTTAACTCAAAGGTATCACAGATATCTAAATCACATATGTGAATAGAAAATAACCATTTTATTGATTATAGTCAAAAACATTATAAATTTTGCCCCTAGAAGTGTCTGACAAGTGTCAGTCTAATTCTAGCTTCAGGGCCATATATCTAAAATCTTCCAACTTATCCTAAGCCATTGGCTACAAGTCTAAGTTTTATCTCTCAGGTGGGCTTTTGAATTTTTGTTGTCCAAATGGCTTTGTAAGTGGGTCTGTCGCAATTATCTATGGGTTGACTCTCTGACCTCGACGTAATCCTTGTCAAGGTAATCACGGATGAGGTGGTATTGCCACTCAATGTGCTTGGATTTCTGATGAGACCTTGGCTCCTTAGCATGGGCTATGGTGCCATTGTTGTCGCAGTACAAGGAGGCATATAATGGTATTACTCTAATTTCTGTAGCAAACTTTTGTACAGAATGCTTCCTTTGCAGCCTCTAATGCAGCGATTATTCTGCTTTCATGGTGGAACTGCTATCATGGTTTGCTTTGGAAACTCTTCCAGCTGACAGCACCACCATTGCTAGACAGACTCCTAGAATGTCGACTTTCAATCATCTACATCGGACATGAAATCCGAGTTTGTTATCCCTGGACTTGGAGTTCTCAGTTACCAAAGACCAACATCATATCCTTAGTTCTTCTTAGTACTTAAGGATACATTTCATAGAAGTCTAGTGTTTTTCACCTGGGATGACTATATCTGCTTGTGACACTCACAGCATGGGCTATATCAGTCGTTACATAGCATGGCAATAACATGAGGCTCCCTATTGTTAGAGCATAGGGATCCTTGCTCATGCATCTCATTTCCTCAGGTGTGTGGGTACATCTTCTTGGAAAAGATGAATACCATGTTTGAAGGATATTAATCCCCTCTTAGAGTTTTTCACTACTAAACCTTTAGTACTTCCTCTATGTACATCTTCTATGAAAGTCCTAGCTCTATTCGATCTATTCTATAGACCTTAAATTCTAAGAATTAAAGGATGCTTCACCTAGGTCTTTCATGAGGAATTCTTGGACAACCATATTTTGACTGTCGTCATCAGGGAATATCATTCCCAATAAGGAGGATGTCATCCAGTATAATAGAGGAACAACAGCACTCCACCGACCCTTTTTGAAAAGAAACATGGTTCTCTCATTTTTTTGACATGTTTTTGATCACATCATTGAAATGAGTGTTCCAGCTCCGTGATGCTTGCTTAAGTCCATATATGATTTTGCGCTTGAAACCTTGTGAATTAGTATCAATTGGATGTGGCACTAGCGCTATTCACAATATAATATCTCCTACATATCCATTTTAAGAACTCCATTTTCACATCCATTGTATATTCATAATTGAGCAAAGGCTACAAACGGAAGTATGGTGTGATGGAATTTTAGCATAGCCAATTGAGAAAAGGTTCTATAGTCAATGCCTTCAATTGGACTATACCTTTGCCACTAGTCTAGCCTTGAATTGTCTCCACATTTTCATCTACACAATCTTTCTCTTGAAAATCCTTTATACCCAGTAGGTACTATACCTTCGTTGGGGTGGAATCTACAAGGTTCAGACTTGTGTGAGGTGAGTGAGTCAATTTCTACTGCATTGCCTCTAGCCATTTCTCAGATCAATATCTATATCGCCTCATTGTAGATTTTGGGATCACACCATTGAGTACATTACCCTACAAGAAACATTTTCTCTACTTCCTCTGAAATAATACCTAAGTATCTTTTATGGGGACGGAAAAATCTTTCGGTG